>CM061049.1:50148804-50278134 GCA_030762985.1 Adelphocoris suturalis
GTAGTTAACATAATATGGTTGGATAAATCGAGAGCTTTCGAACGAATGGTCAACGAATTTTGTGGGATGAAATATGACGAAGTACCATTTCCCTAGCATCGACTCGGTTGTAAGCGGAAATCATCTTGTTGCAACGCATTTTCGTTGACACAGAACGTTTCGTTTTCGGTTAGAGATACCAAGGCTAAAACGCATTCTGTGTTAATAATTAATATATTGACATGGATATGTCTTTTGGCTGAGGGTCAAGGAATTTTTCGCGACACTTTTTTTTCCCGACCGACACTTTTTTTCCCGACCGGCACATTTTCTATTGATTTTCACGTACAACCAAGGCGTTACTAAGGAAGAGTAACTCCCATAGTTTTCATAGTAGGAAAATCGTTCGCCACTTTTTGGAATGCTCTCATTTTACCACGACATTTCATGACCTCTAAGCCATTGTAGTGTCAAGGAATGCTGATTTATTACTCTAAGTTAAAAACTAATATTCTTTTGTAACCATAATGGAATAATCTTGTGAAAAGAAGGCACTACATGGTTGGTATACAATTGAGTAGTAGGTACCAACTGGTAAGCAGTAGGTACTAGACATATCCATGATCTTTTGTTTTTCCCATCAAGGGAGAAATTAAAATGCTTGATTTCGAAAACACTGTCTCCTACAGAACAGCGACACTCCTCAGTTGAAAAAGAGGCACTCGCAATAGTTGAAGCACTTTTACATGGATATGTCTTTTGGCTGGGGGTCATTTACTTTAATTCTGCTAAAAAAAAAAAAAAATATATATATATATATATATATATATATATATATAGATTCAAAGATTTATTTCTTTGGAATCTAAGTTTTTGCGAGGATTGGGTGGACCGTTATTTGAAAGAGTTTAATGACGCAGGAAGGTTCGAGAAAACTATTCAACAAAATCTAACTGCGTCATCTCTTACCGTAAAATTCTGAACCAGTTTTTAAAAGAAGAGTTTTTGCTTAGGGAGGACTCAGTTCTTTGAATCCCGTTTGACGAGCCTGAAAAAAAAAAGCCACGAGAGTATTAGACGCCGAAATCGCGCATTTTCGAAGTCTGTTCAAACTAGTTCCCGGGTAGGTCCTGGGCCAGGTGGAGAACATTGCGGGGATTGTTGACCTTCGACGAGCCTTCGATCGGGGGTATAATTACCGGCTTTGCAAGCTTCGCTCGCCGGCCTGATTGGCAGGTGACGCAGGCACTTTGCATTTGTACGTCGAACCGGACGTGGGTACCTCCAGTTTACATTACGAAACGTCGTTATATCGTGCGGTAGATGCTCGCAAGGCTGATGCCTTTCGCGGTCAATTACAACGCGATTGAAATCTCGGTGATTGGACGTGGGTACGGAGTTTCTCGTTCACCTATAACCTGGGCCAAGTTTTTAGGGCGTCCCTGTGAAGCTATGTATTACAGGCAAGGCTATGTATTATCGGCATTGGTAAAGCCACATGTACAAAGACGAATCAGTAATTCATCAGGAGTCCACACTAATTTGAAATCAAAATGGATAGATTCTTTCCATAAGTTGAATTTACGACTTGCGAAGGAAGATGGTTCACAAGAAAATGATAATCTGCGTGAAAACATCAGCCCAAACAACGATGATCCACAACATAACAGCGGTTCAGGAAACAATATTATGGAGGATGTTGTTCGAGAGATTAACGGCATTGCAGGTGGGCAATATGCAACATTTGCAACATGTACTACGGACGTAATGAATGACGAAGAACACCCTCAGGAACAGCCGATGCAACTGAGGGAGAGATTTTTCCCACAACCCACATCAGGGAAAAAACGAAAGAGATGTGACCCATGTAAATCTAAAAAAAAAGTAGATTAACGACTCACAATTGCGTGCAAAGCCAAAAATTTCTGTGTTCAGAGCACTGTAAACCGATTTGTGAAGATTGTTATGAAAAAGTAAATTCAGTTCAGTAAGAAAATTTCGCCTGACATACCTACTTTTGTTACCACAAATTATGAGCAATTAAAATTTTTGTCTTTTTTCCAGTTTATTATTTCGTTCCTTTGAGTTTATGAGTATAGTTCCTATCTACGGACTTATATTTTTTCCATAAAACGTTTGCTGTAAACATAGGTTAAGATTTAAACTTATCTGTGAAGAATGTTGCCAAAAAATTGTTTACTAAATAAGGAAATACGTAACAATTATGCCTAGTTCAAATTATTAGTTACCTAATTTTTCAACCTCATAATTTAATTTCTTGAATTTTTCTATAGTGTTATAGTAGTTTCTTTACCTATCAGCTCGTTTGAAAAACTATTGATTTGAACAATGGTTAACTTTATACTATTTCCCTTTACCCATTTCCCTCCTGATACAAATTGTATCAAAATGATACACCGCGCCTATCGCCGTTTTTTTAGACCGCGCCTATCCGAGGGATAAGAGGGGTGCCTATTAGCCCGCCATACACGAGCAGATATCTGCGACAGATTCGGTCGCCCGATCTCATCTGACAGATATCGCTAACGATCTGGAGTGACCGATGAGATCGGTCGTTGCCCACGAAAAACTTATCGGCCGATCTTTCATGCCCGAGATCTGTCACCTGACCAGTGCCCGATGTCATCTGTTCGTTCGTGGGATGAGATCTGACAGATTCAGGTCTGTCACCGACGTTCGTCTGGCAGACTCGAGTTATCGGTCGAATCCGAAAATTTTTTCCAGATCGGTCACAGATTCCGTAAGTTGATGCCATGGGGTTAGTGACAGTCCGTAGTAAAAAGCGTAAATTAGCGGCTTTTGCGGCGGGTATTTTTTTTAATTGCCCATAAAACGGCTCTAAGCCAAAAAAAATACAAGTTTGGGAAGAAGTCATGGGTTTCGTCGTAAGCAATGTTTTTGACGTTTTTGTTCGTGTAGTCAACATGCTTCAAACTGCCACAGACAAGGTCTGTCTCTATACATGTCGATCATCATTTCAATTAACTCGTTTGGCCACTCTTTTTTACCCATTTTTGATACCGCACAAAAAAACACCAATAGAAACTGATTTCTTTAGAGGAGAGATCTCACAGGGGAAAACACACGTGGACAACTGAACATCTTAACGTTAAGGGACGCTGCCCGATCCAATAGAACAGTTCTGTGTACCACAGACATCGCTTCCGAGAAGTCTGCAGGTTAAGGGGGACGCCCGACTACCATCTGCTAGATTTGAACTCTCGCAGATATCTCTGGTCGATTTTCACATCTTTCATCATTTTCTAACGCCCACTAACGCACAGATCTTTCCCACAGATATCGTTTAAAAACGCGATATCTGTCGCAGATATCTGCTCGTGTATGGGTGGCTATTGGAATTGATCCAGGAGGGTGGGCGACCACCCAAGCATGAGAAAAAAAATAACCACTTACAAATCCGTTTCAGACCATTCTAAGACCGAATCCGTGAAAAAAAAAACCATAGATGTATGTCTGTGTGTATGTGTGTGACAAATTTTATCCAGGCCACGATTCTCAACAGATTTTTGAGATTATTTCTTTGTTCGATCCCAATTTCATTCTGGTTGTGCAACAAATCCCGGAAATGTCGAATTTCATGATGGAAGATGGGGAATGGAAGGGGTAAAGCGGAAAAAACGTGGTGTTGTTCGACACATTTTTGTCGACGCCACCCAGGCTATAATTCTCAACCGATTTTGACATTTTCATGTCTTTGCTTTGACACATAAACTGAAAAATCGTCACGAAAACTTGCTCACGCGATACCAATAAATAAAATAGACTCACTGTGTTGCGTAGAGAACAATCAACTGTTTTCTTTATGTCTTTGCTATGGCACATGAACTAAAAAAAAGGCCCCGGAAAATTGCTCACTAAAATATTTTGATGATTTCCGCTTACAACCGAGTCGTTGCTATGGTACTTCGTCGTTTTTCATCCCACAAAATTCGTTGACCATTCGTTCGAAAGCTCTCGATTTATCCAACCATATTATGTTAACTACTGCGAAGTGCGTGGCCAACAAGCTGAGTTAAGAGCTTGGTTATTTGAATAATTGTGTACACTCAGGTGATCATTCTCAATAATTGATATTGTGAACATGATTGCCACCGCTTGTTAATTTCTGATGATTTCATTGAGCTGGTGTTTCGATGATTTGATTCATAGCAGGTGATCCAAATATTGCGAGAACGGTTTGATTTGTGAAGCGGTGGTTAAATAATTTTAATAGGTAATTTCTATGCTTTACACTCTAGGAAGCTGTAATTTCGTATGTAGCCTCTTTAGGACATTTACTTGACGATGCCTAGGGTCCGGATCAGATGAGTGGCTCTTGAAGCTAATTTCTATGTTTTACACTCTAGGAAGCTGTAATTTCGTATGTAGTCTCTTTAGCACATTTACGTGACGATGCCCAGGGTCCGGATCAGCTGAGTGGCTCTTAGAGCTTGAATACGAGTCTGCAGGGGGGGTAGGTGATGTAGCCTGGCTCGAATTCAATAAAGTATCCACGGGTGTCGGAGCGCAATGAGTCACCACGATCGCGTATTCAATTAAGTACCCACGGGTGGGCGGTTTCTCTTATGGCCCATTTAATTGATCAAATCTCGACCGATTTTCGTGACTTTCAGTTTGTTCCATTAGGAATTCTACATAGTTTTGGAACGTATTTTAGAAGATTTCAAATTTCATTATGAAGGGGGTGAATGGAGGGGTAATAGTAATAAATCATGATGTTTTAACTATTCTCGTCTGATTTTTTTTTTAAATTATGAATTTGGTTTTTATCAGGGACGTCCCTGTAATGCATGCATTACTCACCAATATGTTAATTTAGCGTTGGCCGAACTGCAAAACTTACAAAATAGCAAAACCAATATAGGTACATAATAGGCCGCACATTATTACACAAAGTTTTCTTATCATTATAGCTGTCAAGTACAGATCAGTGGCTACACAGGGTACAGGATGTCTCAGCTAATAATCCCCTCCTCTACATTATTTGAAACAGATTGAGAGAAAAAAAAAAAAAAAAAAAAAAAAAAAAAATAGTCGCTTTGCGATATACCTTCGTGTTTTTTAGCAATTTTTTTGAAATTTGACCAATTTAATGTACTCAAAAAGTGTTGGCCAACAAACTCATCCTTTCGTTTGGAAAGCTTGATTTTTTTGGCGCAAGAACGGAATTTTCATCTCAATCCTAAGGAGAGTTATCGTCTGGAATGATATATATATATAGCATTTCCTAATTGAGTTAAACTTTTTCCATTTAGGTTTAGTCCTTTTCCATTTAGGTTTAAACCTTTTCCACTTAGGTTTAGACCTTTTCCATATAGGTTTAAACCTTTTCCATTTGGATTTAGACCTTTTTCATTTAGATTTAAACCTTTTCCATTTAGATTTAAACCTTTTCCATTTAGATATAAACCTTTTCCATTTGGATTTAAACTCCATCAAAACGTCAGTAGTTAGCCCCATCATAGTAAGTAAGTGCCTACCTACTATAATTTCATTAGGCTAGAAGTAAAAAAAAAAAAAGGAAACGGATAGTTATAACTTAATTTATAACTTCCGTTCATGAGAAATTCTTGTGTTCAAAAAACATTTGTTCATTATTATATATATTACATTTTTGTGCATAAAAAAACACTTGCATGATTTAATTTTCAAGTTGTGGCATAATAACGTCGGGTTAGAGGTAAAAGTATCGAAGAGGTAAATCCATATTGTGCCAAAATCAAATTAAAATTTCAAAAGTTAGTTTGGTAAATATGATTATTTTCTTAGGTTGGATACATAGTTTGATGATATTGATCACCAATAATAACAACAGTTAAATAATCATAATATTCTCCATTTGATTTTCCCACGTGTTGAATTTGTGACTTGGGTACTTTTACCTCTAACTCCACGATAATTTCCTGGGTTTAAATCCAAATGGAAAAGGTTTAAATCCAAATGGAAAAGGTTTAAATCTAAGTGGAAAAGGTCTAAATCTAAATGGAAAAGGTTTAAATCTAAATGGAAAAGGTCTAAACCTAAATGGAAAAGGTTTAAACCAAAATGGAAAAGGACTAAACCTAAATGGAAAAAGACTAAACCTAAATGGAAAAGGTTTAGCTCAATTCGGAAATGTTATATACACGTATGAAAAAGCGCAAACTTCAGGAATCGTTTCAAAACGCCTCAAAACGGATTTCAATAAAGAAAACCTTCGAAATTTTGATTGTAAAAATTTCCAAGCCATTGCAGCAGCTTCATTTTCTACGAAAATCCACTAATGAAAGCTGTTTTTCCAGATTGGTTCGAATTTTTAAGTTACGGCCCATACTAACGCCTGTTTTTCTCATGTTCAGTAATCTGAAAAATCACAACTAAAAGTTTAGCATTGTATTTCCAGGTTTAACCACCATATATTTATGGTTTTCGGGGTGCTGAATCCGAATATGTAACCGAATTTTAATTATCTAGCTTCGTGTTCAGGCGCAAATCTCGCTTGAATCCTGTAAAAATCGAAAAAATCGCCAAAAACAACCAGACCAGTGTTGGCATCTAAAATTCCATTCGCTAGACGCACGAGTCGATACCGGAGGTAATTCGCTGGTGAGAAAGGAACGTAGGCAACGGCTAGAGGCCTGGTTTAGGCCTGACTAGAATTCTATGGGGAAATAAATGTTTGTACATTAGAAAAAGAAAAAAAAAGTTTAAACACTTTTTAAGAGATTCTTATTCCTTTTCCTTACGAATGCTGTACGAGTTGTATAAACAACTCGAAAGAACCCATTAAGGTAGTTCCATATTTTGACATTCTGAATTAGAAAAGCAAATAACCTGACGAGTGATATCAAAACGTGAGATATGTGAGTTGGGTAGGTTAATGGGACCGTTGAGGAATCAATCTGAACTACATCAATTAACGTTCATATTGACAAATATTGACTCGCGGTCCTAATATTTTCCACGTTGAAGCCTACGAATAATGGAGCTCTTTACGTTCACCTCATGAACGCAACCTTGACATCTAAAAAATAACAAGAGCGAAGAGGAGTGTCACCACAAAGGTTAGAGCATGGAGAGATACGAGTAGAAACACCAGGCACTAGGTATACAACATGTCCCGCTGTGCGCGCCCCTGCCGACCTGAATTTCAACTAGCGCCAACTGACAATGGAAATAAGCTCCCTTATGGGTGGCTAAGTTCTGTGTTTATTCAATAATTGCTATTCCTCGTGGTGTAGTGGATATCATAACAAACTTCAAAGTTTTATGACCCGCGTTCGATCCCACCGGCCAATATTTTGCTTCCGAGACTTCTTGTAAATATGTGATTTTTAGTGAATTTTACTTTAGCAGAGTTAGTTATTTTTATAAGTGAAATTAGCACAACTATCTTTGATAGATTTTAGAGGCGAAGTAGTTTTATTTGTTGACAACACAACATAATAATCAACATGTGAATATAACACATTTAAATAATTCAATTAATAATGGAGTGTCAGTTTGTATAAACAACACGTCCCCTCAAACTGGCAACTCCAAGTTCACTGATGAAAACATGGTGGTTTGTTCCAGGCAATTTTCTGTCAACACAACAGGAATCATGGATTCGGTTGACAGATAATGAATGTGCATTGTGTGATTTGAACATTGTCTTAGGAATTGATGAGGAATGTTGTTGTGTGTCGTGTCCAAATGCTGTGTCTGATTCTTGGTTAGATAGTTTGCTTCTGGGCTGTTCATTGCATCTGTCACGAATTTGTCCGCAACTTTTTGCATTTATTTGAAAACGATTCTCAATGATTTCCTCATCCGCCAATGTACGATTCTGCGGTTGAACTGGTTTATAAAATTTCCGTGGTCTACCAGGATTTCCAGACCGAATGATCCGAGGCCTTCCCCTCCCTCGGCTGGAAACTACTGGCTGCTCATCGTTGCTAGTGGATGTTATCGGGCCAGGTTCTTCATCAGCTGTGTCATATTCATCAGCGTCTTCTAAATTCTGTTGTTGATTATCTCCTGCCTGTCCGTTTCTTGAATTTGTCTTCTTTAGTGGTATTGTAATTGATTTACTTTCAGTTGCTTCTTTCTTCAATTTCGTTTCGAATTCTTCATAATGATTTTCTTTCTGAAATTCATCCAGGAACCTTACATCTCTTGTTTCAGTTATTCTTCTTTCTTCTTCCAAAAATATTCTGTACGCTTTACATCTTTCTGAATAACCAAGAAAAAATACAAGATTTCCCTCGTGGCTGAAATTTTCCTTTGGTTGGTGATTTATCAAGAGCAACGCCCTTGCAACCAAATGTTCTAAAATGGGTTAGAATAGGGGGTTTACCTGTCCACATTAGTGAATTTTACTTTAGCAGAGTTAGTTATTTTTATAAGTGAAATTAGCACAACTATCTTTGATAGATTTTAGAGGCGAAGTAATTTTATTTGTTGACAACACAACATAATAATCAACATGTGAATATAACACATTTAACTAAATAAATTTATATTGGAGTGTCAGTTTGTATAAACAACACGTCCCCTCAAACTGGCAACTCCAAGTTCACTTGTGAAAACATGATGTTTTGCTCCAGGCAACCCTTTTGTCAACACATCAGCAATCATGGATTCGGTTGACAGATAATGAATGTGCATTGTGTGATATGAACATTGTCTTAGGAATTGATAAGGAATGTTGTTGTGTTTCGTGTCCAAATGCTGTGTCAGATTCTTGGTTAGATAGTTTGCTTCTGGGCTGTTCATTGCATCTGTCACGGATTTGTCCGCAACTTTTTGCATTTATTTGAAAACGATTCTCAATGTCCACATCCTCATCCGCCAATGTACAATTCTGCGGTTTGAACTGGCTTATAAAATTTCCGTGGTCTACCAGGATTTCCAGACCGAATGATCCGAGGCCTTCCCCTCCCTCGGCTGGAAACTACTGGCTGCTCATCGTTGGTAGTGGAAGTTATCGGGTCAGGTTCTTCATCAGCTGTGTCATATTCATCAGCGTCTTCTAAATTTTGTTGTTGATTATCTCCTTCTTGTTCGTTTCTTGAATTTGTCTTCTTCAGTGGTATTGTAATTGATTTACTCTCAGTTGCTTCTTTCTTCAATTTCGTTTCGAATTCTTCATATTGATTTTCTTTTTGAAATTCATCCAGGAACCTTACATCTCTTGTTTCAGTTATTCTTCTTTCTTCTTCCAAAAATATTCTGTACGCTTTACATCTTTCCGAATAACCAAGAAAAATACACGATTTCCCTCGTGGCTGAAATTTTCCTTTGGTTGGTGATTTATCAAGAGCAACGCCCTTGCAACCAAATGTTCTAAAATGGGTTAGAATAGGAGGTTTACCTGTCCACATTTCAAATGGTGTTTTTCCATCCAAACTTCTTGAAGGACAACCTGTTCCGAACGTGATTTGCAGTAAAAAATGGCTTCTGCCCAGAATGATGGTGGCAGTCCTGACTGGATCAGCATACATCTCGCAGTTTCAACAAGTGATCGGTTTTTTCGTTCTGCTATACCGTTTTGTTCTGGAGTATGTGTCACAGTTAATCTTCTGCCTATTCCTGCTTTATCTAAAAATTCATCAAATGCTTTATTTCTATATTCGCTTCCATTATCTGATTGTAAAAATTTTATACGACCCCCTTTTTGATTTTCAACTAAATTTTTATATTTTATAAATTCATTTAGAACGTCACTTTTGTTTTTCACAAATCTTACTTCACACCAACGTGTGTGGTCATCAATAAATGTTAAAAAATAATTTGAACCTTTCTTGGATGATGTTCGCATAGGTCCACAAATGTCTGTATGAATGATTTCCAGAATTTTAGAAGTTCTAAAAGATTTTGTTGGGAATGGCTTCTGTGCCATTTTCCCCGTGGCACATACTTTGCAGGTAGATAGTTGTCCACTAAATTCAACTCCTAGTGCCCTACGGTGATTTACGATTTCTCTCATACTTCCTTCATTCAGGTGACCTAAACGTTGATGCCATTCTTCGATATTATTAATGTTTCTTTTTTGTGAAATTACACGGCAATTCTCGATACCTCGTTCTTCAACATAATATAAATTATTTTTACGTTTTGCGGTCAGTATTATTCTGCCTTCATCATTTTGAACTACAGCTTCGTTTTTCGTAAATACTACGGCATGCCCTTTATCAGTTATTTTACTCACTGACATGAGGTTTGTACGTAAGTCAGGTACATGTAGTGTATTATTTAGTGTCATAATTTTTACGTTTTCATCTCTAGTTATAGCTATTTTAACTGTACCTTTACCTTGAATTTTTGTCGATTCATTATTTGCGAGGTTTACTTTTCCATCAGAAATGGGTTCTCGAGACGTGAACGCTTCATCCTCGTTGCACATGTGGGAGCTGCATCCACTGTCCAAGCACCATACTCTGGAGTTGGTTTTCAAAGCGAATTCTTCAGTGAATAAGCTGTTGTCCCTTTCTTCTACTTTTCTTGCCTTTGGTCTGTAATAGCAGGAAGATGGTTTATGACCTCGCCTACTACAGTACGGGCAATTTCGGTTTTCGATTTGCGGCCTATAAGCAGTCCATTCCCTATTCTGATAGTTTTCTTTACCTTTAGAAGAATGTATTCTATAATTATTATTACCCTTCGCTGTCATTGCCTCTAAATTCCAACTATTATCTATTCTAGCATCCCCTTGTTCTATTATTTTTATTTTCAATATTTCAGGATCTGGCAGTTCATCTCGCGATTCAATGGCGCATCTGAAGTTGTTATAACTATCTGGGAGGCTATAAAGAAGTATTACAGATAACATATCAGGGTGTATTGTGACTTCCATCATTTTTAATTTATCTACTGCGTCAAAAAACTTTGCAAGATGATCCCTAACGTTGCCATCCTCTTTCATTCGATATAAAATTAATTGCTTTAATAAGGTGGCTTTTCTAGCAGGACCTTTGGATTGGTAAATACTTTCTAATTTCAACCATAATTCTCTAGATGTTATACAATCTTTTACTTGTTTAATCTCCGAAGGTGATATTGCTAAAATGATGTCCGCTCGTGCCTTCAAGTCGGTGTCATCCCATTCTTCTGCTGCTTTGATGGTATCAAGATTTCCTTCAATGACGACTGGACGTTTTTTTCTTCCATTGACATATCCGAGCACATCATTCTTGACAAGCAGGGCTTCCATTTGGACTTTCCAAGTGTCAAAGTTGTCTTTATTTAGCGCTTCAATTTTTACGCTCATGGTAGGTA
The DNA here is from genome assembly GCA_030762985.1 of Adelphocoris suturalis. Taxonomy (NCBI): domain Eukaryota; kingdom Metazoa; phylum Arthropoda; class Insecta; order Hemiptera; family Miridae; genus Adelphocoris; species Adelphocoris suturalis. The sequence goes on from CM061049.1 coordinate 50,160,064, forward strand.
CTTGATTTATATTTGTACCTATTTATTTTTTACTACTTTTCAGTGGAAGCTCGCTAGGAGCATAACCTCTTGGTTGGTGATTTATCAAGAGCAACGCCCTTGCAACCAAATGTTCTAAAATGGGTTAGAATAGGGGGTTTACCTGTCCACATTTCAAATGGTGTTTTTCCATCCAAACTTCTTGAAGGACACCTGTTCCGTACGTGATTTGCAGTAAAAATGGCTTCTGCCCAGAATGATGGTGGCAGTCCTGACTGGATCAGCATACATCTCGCAGTTTCAACAAGCGACCGGTTTTTTCGTTCTGCTATACCGTTTTGTTCTGGAGTGTGTGTCACAGTTAACCTTCTGCCTATTCCTGCTTTATCTAAAAATTCATCAAATACTTTATTTCTATATTCGCTTCCATTATCTGTTTGTAAAAATTTTATACGTCCCCCTTTTTGATTTTCAACTAAATTTTTATATTTTATAAATTCATTTAGAATTTCACTTTTGTTTCTCACAAATCTTACTTCACACCAACGTGTGTCGTCATCAATAAATGTTTAAAAAATAATATGAACCTTTCTTGGATGATGTTCGCATAGGTCCACAAATGTCTGTATGAATGATTTCCACAATTTTAGAAGTTCTAATAGATTTTGTTGGAAATGGCTTCTGTGCCATTTTCCCCATGGCACATACTTTGCAGGTAGATAGTTGTCCACTAAATTCAACTCCTAGTGCCCTACGGTGATTTACGATTTCTCTCATACTTCCTTCATTCAGGTGACCTAAACGTTGATGCCATTCTTCGATATTATTAATGTTTCTTTTTTGTGAAATTACACGGCAATTCTCAATACCTCGTTCTTCAACATAATATAAATTATTTTTACGTTTTGCGGTCAGTATTATTCTGCCTTCATCATTTTGAACTACAGCTTCGTTTTTCGTAAATACTACGGCATGCCCTTTATCAGTTATTTTACTCACTGACATGAGGTTTGTACGTAAGTCAGGTACATGTAGTGTATTATTTAGTGTCATAATTTTTACGTTTTCATCTCTAGTTATAGCTATTTTAAACTGTACCTTTACCTTGAATTTTTGTCGATTCATTATTTGCGAGGTTTACTTTTCCATCAGAAATGGGTTCTCGAGACGTGAACGCTTCATCCTCGTTGCACATGTGGGAGCTGCATCCACTGTCCAAGCACCATACTCTGGAGTTGGTTTTCAAAGCGAATTCTTCAGTGAATAAGCTGTTGTCCCTTTCTTCTACTTTTCTTGCCTTTGGTCTGTAATAGCAGGAAGATGGTTTATGACCTCGCCTACTACAGTACGGGCAATTTCGGTTATCGATTTGCGGCCTATAAGCAGTCCATTCCCTATTCTGATAGTTTTGTTTTTCGTGGTTTTGTCGTTTTTCTGTATGTAATCTATTTTGATAGTTTTCTTCACCTTTAGAAGAATGTAGTCTATAATTATTATTACCCCTCGCTGTCATTGCCTCTAAATTCCAACTATTATCTATTCTAGCATCCCCTTGTTCTGTTATTTTTATTTTCAATATTTCAGGATCTGGCAGTTCATCTCGCGGTTCAATGGCGCATCTCAAGTTATTATATTAACTATCTGGGAGGCTATAAAGAAATAATACAGATAGCATATCAGGGTGTATGGTTACTTCCATAATTTTTAATTTATCTAGTGCGTCAAAAAATTTTGCAAGATGATCCCTAACGTTGCCATCCTCTTTCATTCGATATAAAATTAATTGTTTTAATAAGGTGGCTTTTCTAGCAGGACCTTTGGATTGGTAAATACTTTCTAATTTCAACCATAATTCTCTAGATGTTATACAATCTTTTACTTGTTTAATCTCCGAAGGTGATATTGCTAAAATAATGTCCGCTCGTGCCTTCAAGTCGGTGTCATCCCATTCTTCTGCTGCTTTGATGGTATCAAGATTTCCTTCAATGACGACTGGACGTTTTTTCCTTCCATTGACATATCCGAGTACATCATTCTTGACAAGCAGGGCTTCCATTTGGACTTTCCAAGTGTCAAAGTTGTCTTTATTTAGCGCTTCAATTTTTACGCTCATGGTTGGTACTTGATTTATATTTGTACCTATTTATTTTTTACTACTTTTCAGTGGAAGCTCGCTAGGAGCATAACCTTTTGTAAATATGTGATTTTTAGTGAATTTTACTTTAGCAGAGTTAGTTATTTTTATAAGTGAAATTAGCACAACTATCTTTGATAGATTTTAGAGGCGAAGTAGTTTTATTTGTTGACAACACAACATAATAATCAACATGTGAATATAACACATTTAAATAATTCAATTAATAATGGAGTGTCAGTTTGTATAAACAACAAGACTGCAAGGCAACGGAAGCTTTGTTTTCACTTTCGAAATGAAAAATTTTTTTTTGCTCCAAAATCAAAATTTCCACTCGCATTTTGCGTTTCAGAGCCTCCTGAACAAATTTGGTTCCGTGTCTGTCTGTCTGTCTGTCTGTCCGTCCACATTTTCTTGTAACAGCCATAACTTCCACAATTTTGATCCGATTTTAACCAAATTTTCAGGGATCGTGCGGGTTAAGCTCTAGATGGTCCCCTATCAACTTCATCATGATCGAATCAACTGTAGCTTCTGCGCAGGCGCTAACGTGAATTCCTTGTGACGGTCATAACTCGGTCAATGTTGAACGGATTTCGGTCAGATTTTCAGGGATGATGTGGGTAAGGTCCCTTGAGGTCCCATAAGACAATCATCATAATTTCATTAGCGGTACGCTCTGCGCATGCGTGAACGAAATATTCTTGTTACGGACCTTGCAACAGCCGTAATTTCCACAATTTCGATGCGATTTTCTTCAAATTTTTAGGGACCGTGCGGGTATAGCTCTACATGGTCCCCTATCAGTTCCGTCATGATCAAATCAACGGTAGCCTCTGCGCAGGCGCAAACAAAATTTTCTTGTTTTGGTCATAACTCAGGCAATTGTGAACGGATTTCGGTCAGATTTTCAGGGATGATGCGGGCAAGGTTTCTTGAAGTCCCGTATCACATTCTTTGCGATCATCAGCAGTGGTACGCTAGACGCATGCGCGAAAGTGATGTTTTGGTTACGGTCACAGCTTAGTTATAAGGAACATGCGGACTACATCCTGGATGGTCCCATATTAAAATCAAAACTTTCCTTATTAATTTCATTTATTATATGTACCATTCAGCTTCCAATTTCCCACCTTATTAATTCCCTGATGCCAGAACCGGTCGTTTCTAGTTTTCTGGAATTTAATGGTGACTTACTGTGAAGGTCACGAGGAAGCTCATGTGCCATTTCCTTGGCAGTGTATTTTTGCATTCGAATGCAACTTCCGAAACATATTTTTAAACTCCATTATTATAAATGTTTTAAATCATACTTTTGATCTATTGGTCTAAATAAACTGTATTTTACTGAGGGATAGACTAGGTACTTGATGTAATGTATTTTTGAGATGCGAGCTTGCGAGCACCCAGACCACAAAACTACACAAATCATTTGACCTATCAAATTTGGTGCATGGATCGGGGACAATGGTAATCATTCCATATTAATTTCAACATGATCGCATCATTTTCTGAGGCTGTAGATTGTTCCCGACCAATTTAATTTTTCTCAAATCATCACTCCATTCTGCGCATGCGTTAACTGCGTTAAATTACCCCGTTATCATTTTCCCATTTTTGGTTTATTATTTCCAATAATAAGCCTATTTTAAACATCTTTACTGTGAAGCGAAAAATTGCGGGGTCTTGGAACTGTAAAAGTGTGAACCCTTCTCAAAGGCACGATGCGCCATGTTCTGATCATATATTACATACGGGGTTTAATAATTATAAACCAATGATCTACGTACAAGGGCTATCTAACACAGAAATAATAAACCATTGTGTAATAATTTGCAACTTTTTTTGTTCTTGGTTCATTACAACGACTTGTTATCGTAATTATTCGAAATCTATGTTGGCAATAACACGATGCAACGGCTCACTATCTCAGCGTAATCCTTGATAACCATCCGACTTTGATATGACGGGCGGTAGTGATTATTTCTACAGATATTAGAAATACGATATCAATCTATGGTTTAATATTGCATAATATATTTAAATATGATCTGAAAAAAAAAGAAAAAATTTTTTGTTTACTTCGTGTTACTTTTCTCTTTCTTTATTTTTAATATTTAACAGTAAATTTACATTTTAGTGCTTAAATCATGATGGAAATTATTAGCACAAAATTTCTATTAATTCATGCCTACACGATTCTCAAAATCAATTCGCCGATCCGTAATCATCCTTTATTGTTCTTCAGGCTCTTGTTTCAAACAATCGTTGCAGTGACTAATACGGGATATTCGCGATAGCTTTACCACTCACTCTTCTGATAACCAAAACAATTGCTTCCGACCTCTAAACTGACAATGGTAACTTTATCTGTAATGTAATAATTCCATTATGTTAGTTCTCTCGACCACTTGTATAATAATGAAGTTGAGGGTTAGCGAGGGTTGGTCAATAATTCAAAAACCCTTCTACGCCAACGTTTCGCTATATTTGTATAGCATCTTAGTAGTGGAGCAGGAAATATTTTAGGTCCTCATTGCACGTTATACAATCCTTGTTGGAAATATTGTGCACTTATACACTATTTTCATGTATGCTAATAATGGATAAAGTGTCATTTACTCCAAAGCACATGTATGAGCGTTTATTTAGGCTACTCTTAATCTTGCTACATCATTTCTCACTTTAAATTGTTAAAAACCCATGGAATTGTGAGAAATGTTCGACACTGATGCGGAAACCTAATCAGTTTTGAGCTCCCACTTTCAAAACATTATATACGAAATTCCTGCTGTTGAAGTATATTACTTTCAATCCAATGAATTTTGAAAACGCTGTTATCATTCACATCAACATGTGCGTTATCTTTTATTGACACAAGACAACCACATAAATAAGATACAACGCACATAAATAAGATACAAGTTACCCAAAATAGAGTACTTCGTTTGATAACTGGAGCTGAATGGTTTGTGCGAAACAGTACTCTGCACCAAGACTTGGACATCCCAACAGTTGAAGTACTGATCAAGGAAAAATATGCCAAGATCCACCATACCATGTCAGACCATAGCAATCCGCTGGTAGCGGCTATTCCCCTAAATCCCCCCTTGCTACCAAGACAACGCCGCCTAAAAAGAAAACGCCCCCAAGATTTTCTCTTAGCTTCAGACAACGAATAGACTACTCTGGTTAAGGGCAGCCGCTGGGTTGTACCTTCCTTCACGTTCCATGTTAATTAGGCAAAGCCTACTATATACTTTGAGCAAAACTGTAGTATTCTATGAATAATAAAGTTATCATTTATTTAAAAAAAAAAAAAAAAAAAAAAAAAAAAAAAAAAAAAAAAAAAACAAGAAAACCACGGTATACAGTGAAATTTTCATGAGAGGAATCAATAGCCAATTTGGTAAATTGAAAATAGTTATTCATGGGGGTTTTGTATGCGCCACTGTCATTGCGTGATGGTACCGTGGGATCTCATGTTTATTTTCGTACATTCGACTATCACAATATTAAGTACCTACTTATTATCTAACTAAAATGATTTGTAGGTACGCCTAAGTTCGTAGTTTATTGAAATTATCACAATTATAATTCAATAATTCAAAAACTCTTCTACGCCGACGTTTCGCTATATTTGTGGAGTAGGAAATATTTAAGGTTCTCACTGCTTGTTACACAATCCCTGCTGGAAATATTGTGCACTTGTACACTATTTTCATATATGCTAACTGGAGACTGTTTATAATAATAGAAACTTGATAATTATGATGAAAATTATTAAAGAGGATACATATTGCATAGCTACATATACACTATGGATATACACAAATATGGATACATATTGCACGTGGCATTTTTCTATGCAATATGTATCCTCTTTAATAATTTTCATCATAATTATCAAGTTTCTATTAATATAAACAGTCTCCAGTTAGCATGTATGCAAATAGTGTACAAGTGCAATGTTTCCAGCAAGGATTGTACGACGTGCAATGAGGACTTGAAATATTTCCTGCTCCACTATTAAGCCCTGATGATGCTATACAAAGATAGCGAAACGTCGGCGTAGAAGAATTTTTGAATTGTTTACCAACCCTCGCTAACTCTCAACTTCATTCTAATAATTTCAATAAACTACGAACTTTGGCGTACCGATCATTTTAGTTAGATAATAAGTACCTAATATTGTGATAGTCAAATGTACGAAAATAAACATGTGATCCCACGATATCATCACGCAATGACCATGGCGCCTACAAAACCCCCATGAATAACTATTTTCACAGTTTTAGGATCTTGAGAGTCGGTCAGGATAATAAAATTCAGGTCTTCAAAGCCAACGTTTCGATGTATTTATACATCATCATCAGGGCTACAACAAGATGAGATTCCAAAAGTCTATTAATTGAACAGCTGTTGTTTGACACGTTACATTATGACCAATAGAAAAATTAATAATAAATATACATATACATAGTATTACATACCTTGGAGAATTTAGGCAGGTTTCTACAAAGTCATTTCGTAGTTTATAGCACACATGTAGTATACTGTACATTCATGTCATGTACATACAATGATTAGTGAAACACGTGTCCAATTAAAAATAACTGCTAGTCCATAACTAACGTGTACATTACTTTAAGAAGTGGGGGTTTTCAACCAATTTTCAATTAGTCACGTGTTTTACTAGTCAATGTATGTACGAAATGACTTTGTAGATACCTGCCTAAATTCTCCAAGGTATGTACTTAATACTATATATATGTATATTTACTGTTAATTTTTCTATTGGTCATAATTTAACGTGTCAAACAACAGCTGTTCAATTAATAGACTTTTGGAATCTCGTCTTGTTGTAGCTCTGATGATGATGTATAAATACATCGAAACATTGGCTTTGAAGATCTGAATTTTATTATTCTGACCTTAAAACTGTGTTAATCATCACCTAGCGGTCAAGCAACTAAGCCATATTATTAATCGATTCGATCGGCTATCGATTCCTCTCATGAAAATTTTATTGTCTACCGTGGTTGTCTTGTATCAATAAAAGATAACGCACATGTTGATGTGAATGATAACAGCGTTTTTAAGATTCATTGGAATGAAAGTTATATACTTCAACAGCAGAAATTTCGTATACAATCAAAGGAGTATGAGGGTGGAAGTTTGGCGGCTTTTTACTTTATATATTTTTATTTCTTCACAACTAGTTTCACCTATAAGAGGCCTCTTCAGGTGCTAGAAGGTTAAACAATATGTTTTTTTATGGTAGATATACAGAGGGTTGTTAATATTATACTAATTTACTAACTAGATGGTAGAAGTATACTTACAGTTATCGTAGAACAGAGATTTAATTTAGTCAGCTAGAGTACGTCTATATGGGGCTTGAGAGAAGTCTGGAATGATGAATATTAAGTTTAAGTAGAAAGTTATGTGATGGGGTTTAGTGAGTTGCATACATATGTAACAGAGGTATTACCAGTCTTACCAATCTTGGGGAGATACGAGAAGTACTGCATAGCAGTTCATTTCCCTATAATGTATAGGTATTTTTACACAATCTAGCTAGTACACAATTCTACCATCTAGTTAGTAAATTAGTATAATATGAACAACCCTCTGTATGGTTTTTCATGATAGATATACCATATCTATCATGAAAAACCATATTATTTAACCTTGTAGCACCTGAAGTGGCCTATTATAGGCGAAACTAGGTGGTTGTGAAGAAATGAAAATATACAAAGGAAGATTCCATCTAACTTCCACCCTCATACTAATACTTCCGTGAGAAATTGTGGCTACCAAGACGAATACCTATTCGTATATAATGTTTTGAAAGTGAGAGCACAAAACTGATTAGGTTTCCACATCAATGTCAAACATTTCTCACAATTCCATGAGTTTTTAACAATTTAATGTAAGAAAGATGTAGCAAGAGCAAGAGTAGCCTAAATAAACGCTAGTATATGTGCTTTGGAATAGATAATTACATTTGTTTAGATAAAATAGTTGATTGGAGGTATCTACTTACTTTTAGAATTGTAAATCGATGACGTGAGCTTAATATGGCGTACGGAGATGGGAGGGGTTCCAACTGCAACAAAATTGCAAGAATGATTACTTATTACTTATACGTATACTTGTTACTATATATGAAATGAATGATAAAGTATCTCAAGATAAACGACACATACTGTTGTACACACACATTAGTTTTAAAATTAAAAATTGTAACTCCAGCAAATTTAATCAAAATTTCACAATCCATTTTGAAGAAATAAAAAAAAAGTATTTTTTATCCTATGCCCACTCACTTTTGCTACTCTGATTTTTAGATGGATACCTAGGTTGTAACTTCAAATTTTGCTTCCGAGTCTACCTAAAGACTGCTTTTACTTTCGAGAGAAAAAAAATTTTTGGTCAAAAAAATCAAAACTTCCACTCGCATTTCACGTTTTAGACCATTCTGAACAACTTTGGTTCCGTGTCTGTCTGTCTGTCTGGCTGTGTATGTGTCTTTGTGTTTGTTTGTCGTGTGTCATGTATAAGCAGCTTATTTTCCACAGTTTTCATCCAATTTGGATGAAATTTTCATGGGATGTGCGAGCTAGAGGGTAGACGATCTCCTCAGTTTCATCTTTCTTGACTCAATACTTCACTCTACGCATGCGTAAACGTAACTTCCATTATACTCCATTTTTTCAAACTTTAGTTGTTCGATTTCGCTTACATTTCGATAATAGTTAGAAGAAGATGACTTAATTACCTCCAATCAATTTCAACACGATTGTATTATTGTATTATCTACTGCGCATGCAATGTACTTGTAATGCTTGTAAATACTTGTAATGACCTTAATTTCCACAGTTTTCATCCGATTTTGATGAAATTGTCAGAGAATGCGCGGTTTAGGCTGTAAATGGTCCCATACCAATTTCATTATTCTCAACTCATCAGTTCATTCTGCGCATGCGCAAACGTAAATTACATTGAGTATAATTTTTTCGTTTTTCTTATTGGCCAATTATGAAATTTCACGCTACTTTTTTTTGGCTTGTTGAAAATGGAGGGTATCTTTAACGCTTTGAATAGCCTGTACTGCTATTGATCCGGACAAGGATGTCGTCCCTGAAAGAATCGTAACCTGTCTTCGAGGAAGAATGACGAAACCAATGGACTTAATATATCGTATCCGCCTTCGTTGAGTTATTTAACGAGGATACTTAATGATATTTATCATAGGAACGCCTACATCGAGGTCATGTTTCTAGAAAGTATTTTTATTGGGCAAAATTACAATAAGATAAATAGGTTTTGTAATCAACTCCCCAAGGCCGAACCTGGGTGGGATTAAGCTATCAACCAATATTAATCCTTGTAATTCGAGGATTACACCTTAATACGTACTAGTAAGTAGATTAAAAACCGTCAGTTATGAGATGTACTCTACACTTCTCCGAGAGACGAGTAACATGTATCAGTAAAATGCCATACTTTAATTACACATTTTCTAGTATGAATGGAAGTTTGAACTTGCCACTTTTTGATTCGGGTGTTTTCAGTTAGAAAATCCATTGCTCCTTTTGGTTATTGTCTTCAACATAGAAATCAACAATGGAACATAATATTCTAAAAATCTAAGCTCTCCACTGTCGGTGTGAGCTGTATGTTTATCGTTCATTCTCCTATGGGCTGGGGCTTTGGAAGAATAATGAACGTCAAAATCCCCTTTTAGCAAATTTTCGTAGTAAATGGAGCTTTTGCAATGGCTCCAAAAAATTTAAAATGCAAATTTTCTTCATTGAAATCCGTTTTGAGACATTCTGAAACAAATCCTAGAGTTTACAAATTTTTCATATATATATACACACACACCTATATATATATATATATATATATATATATATATATATATATATATATATATATATATATATATATATTATATAATATAAGATGTTAAGGTTCTTGAGGGTTGGTCAATGTTGGTCATTGACCAACCCTCAAGAACCTCAACATCTTGTTTTAAGAAAAAGTGGTCGAGAACTCAACATATATATATATATATATATATATATATATATTATATATACTTCCACAGTCTTACCGCGCAGGTTACCAGATCCAGTATTACGGCGCTGACGCGATAATACTGCGTTTGTATCACACCGGTCTTTTATATACGTTTAACACCAGTTACAGGATTGTCGCGTCAAGTTGTCCTACCATGGCTGGCGCTTGAGAGTTCCTCTTTTCATCAAAATAAACAGGATCGTCCCTCTTATTTCATCATTTAAAATGTGAGAAGAATAGTGTCCAATGGGTAAAAAATCCGAGGAATCCAATTTTCTAGGTCTCGTCCCACGGCGCGTCTCATGGAGGGGGTAATTCCGAAACTTTTCTTATTTTGCTATTTAAAATGTGAGAAAAATAGTTTCTAATAGGTAAAAAATCCGAGGAATCCGATTTTCAAGGTCTCGTCGCGCGGCGCGTCTCATGGAGGGGGTAATTCCGAAACTTTTCTTATTTTGCCATTTAAAATGTGAGAAAAATAGTTTCTAATAGGTAAAAAATCCGAGGAATCCGATTTTCTAGGTCTCGTCGCACGGCGCGTCTCATGGAGGGGGTAATTCCGAAACTTTTCTTATTTTGCCATTTAAAATGTGAGAAAAATAGTTTCTAATAGGTAAAAAATCCGAGGAATCCGATTTTCTAGGTCTCGTCGCACGGCGCGTCTCATGGAGGGGGTAATTCCGAAACATTTCTTATTTCGCCATTTAAAATGTGAGAAAAATAGTTTCTAATAGGTAAAAAATCCGAGGAATCCGATTTCCTAGGTCTCGTCGCACGGCGCGTCTCATGGAGGGGGTAATTCCGAAACTTTTCTTATTTTGTCATGTAAAATGTGAGAAAAATAGTTTCTAATAGGTAAAGAATCCGAGGAATCCGATTTTCTAGGTCTCGTCGCGCGGCGCGTCTCATGGATGGTGTAATTCCAACACTTTTCTTATTTTGTCATTTAAAATGTGAGAAAAATAGTTTCTAATAGGTAAAAAATCCTAGGAATCCGATTTTCTAGGTCTCGTCCCACGGCGCGTCTCATGGAGGGGGTAATTCCGAAACTTTTCTTATTTTGTCATTTAAAATGTGAGAAAAATAGTTTCTAATAGGTAAAAAATCCTAGGAATCCGATTTTCTAGGTCTCGTCCCACGGCGCGTCTCATGGAGGGGGTAATTCCGAAACTTTTCTTATTTTGCCATTTAAAATGTGAGAAAAATAGTTTCTAATAGGTAAAAAATCCGAGGAATCCGATTTTCTAGGTCTCGTCGCACGGCGCGTCTCATGGAGGGGGTAATTCCGAAACTTTTCTTATTTTGCCATTTAAAATGTGAGAAAAATAGTTTCTAATAGGTAAAAAATCCGAGGAATCCGATTTTCTAGGTCTCGTCCCACGGTGCGTCTCATGGAGGGGGTAATTCCGAAACCTTTTCTTATTTTGCCATTTAAAACGTGAGAAAAATAGTTTCTAATAGGTAAAAAATCCGAGGAATCCGATTTTCTAGGTCTCGTCGCACGGCGCGTCTCATGGAGGGGGTAATTCCGAAACTTTTCTTATTTTGTCATTTAAAATGTGAGAAAAATAGTTTCTAATAGGTAAAAAATCCGAGGAATCCGATTTTCTAAGTCTCGTCTCGCGGGCTGTCACATGGAGGAGGTAATTCCAACACTTTTCTTTTTTTTGTCATTTTAACACTTCGGCCGGGACATATGCCTTTTAGGCATGCTTGGTTCACATTTCTGCAGCTTCGGGCGGTTCTACTGCAACGGGTCCTCTCTCCTCCTAGGACATTGTCAGTCGACTATCTAGTGTGAAATAGGAACCATCGGGAAACGACGTTCTCCCTCCATTCCGCGGTAAGTTTCATTTTACCAGAACATACCCTGCCTTTTTGGCATACATCCCGCTGTGTGTACATGGATTTCCTGCTTTTTAGGCATGTGTCCCTCTAAGTGTAGTACGAATTGTATGATTTTTAGGCATACATCTCTTTCAAGGGGGGTTCAATGCTGAGAAGGCATATGTCCCTCTAAGAGTGAGCACGTCTTTTATGCCTAAAAAGCAGATGTCCCGTCAAGTGAAATTAATTTAAAAATAATTTTGTTTTGTTCCATCTTCAAATCTTCCAAGGAACGCCTCAGCTTCAATATTATCAGCCATTATCTGAACATGAAAATCACTTAGCATTGCTCTGCCAGGTATTTTGGTGACGTTTTTGGTATGGATTCCTTATTTTTAATCCACACGCTTGAAAGGCATATATCCCTCTAAGAGTTCGTACCTAAATTACGAGAGGAATGCCTAAAATGCAGATGTCCCTTGGAGTGTAGGTTTAGTGTATGCCTTACAGGCAGGTATCCCTCCGAACCGTAATTTCATTCATGTCCCGGCCTAAGTGTTAACACTTCGGCCGGGACATGAATGAAATTACGGTTCGGAGGGATAGGTACCTGCCTGTAAGGCATACACTAAACCTACACTCCAAGGGACATCTGCATTTTAGGCATTCCTCTCGTAATTTAGGTACGAACTCTTAGAGGGATATATGCCTTTCAAGCGTGTGAATTAAAAATAAGGAACCCATGCCAAAAACGTCACCAAAATACCTGGCAGAGCAATGCTAAGTGATTTTCATGTTCAGATAATGGCTGATAATATTGAAGCTGAGGCGTTCCTTGGAAGATTTGAAGATGGAACAAAACAAAATTATTTTTAAATTAATTTCACTTGACGGGACATCTGCTTTTTAGGCATAAAAGACGTGCTCACTCTTAGAGGGACATATGCCTTCTCAGCATTGAACCCCCCTTGAAAGAGATGTATGCCTAAAAATCATACAATTCGTACTACACTTAGAGGGACACATGCCTAAAAAGCAGGAAATCCATGTACACACAGCGGGATGTATGCCAAAAAGGCAGGGTATGTTCTGGTAAAATGAAACTTACCGCGGGATGGAGGGAGAACGTCGTTTCCCGATGGTTCCTATTTCACACTAGATAGTCGACTGACAATGTCCTAGGAGGAGAGAGGACCCGTTGCAGTAGAACCGCCCGAAGCTGCAGAAATGTGAACCAAGCATGCCTAAAAGGCATATGTCCCGGCCGAAGTGTTAAATTTGAAATAATTAAATAGTTTGTACTATGTAAAAAACATGAGGTATACCATTTTCTAGGTCTCGTCGAGTTTCGCATCTCACGGAGGGGGTAATTCTGACACTTTTCATATTTCGTCATCTTACATTTGAACAAAATAGTATATATCAAGTAAAAAGTACGACGAATCCGATCTTCTAGGTCCTGTCGTGCGGCAGGTCGGTTTTGGGAGGTAATACAACACTGTCTGTAAAATTGCAATTAAAAACATATAACCGAAAATTCCTTAGGTACATTGTCTGAAGGGAAGTTGAATCTTCTTTTTATTTGTAGCAGAAACCGAAAAAGAATTCAGGGCTCCAATGTGGATAAGGATCATATTCGCTCCCTATAAATCCTTGTGTGTTGAACCAAAAATATATCTGAAACTCTCCATTCAAGTGATGTAGCTGATCAAAAATGCTATTTTCTTCCCTTTCCTTTCGAGTTTCGTGTCACTCCTTTGTGCTTCCTCAGCAACCTCAATTCCGGCCCCCATAATAATTCTCGGAATAATCCCTTAACCTATAACCTTTAAATTACACCCTTTCGAATTGAGTGAGTGTGATACAAAGTGTCAAGGATCATCTTCGGGTGATGTGGGGTTTTTCAGCCAAATTTCGTAAACTTTGGTAAGGAAGTATCTGAAAAAAGCTTCGAACGGCGGACGGTGTGGTGTAGGAATAGGGCAGACGGCGGACGACGGCGGATTTTTTAAAATCGATTTTGGCAATTCAAGTATCTCAAACATAAACCATCAAATTTATAGGGGAATTGAAAAATAAAGAAATAGTTCTTAATCGATTACAAAAGCGCCACTATCAGAGGGATGATCTCCCCAAGTACCATCCAAGCTTGTGCGAAAACAGACATAGAGGCTAATGAGAAAATAATTCTTGGAGGCAGACGGACAAACGGTCATTTACACAAAACGGAAATTGTAAAAGAATGTCTACAATATAAAATACGAGTGGAAATATGATTTTGGTGAAAAAACGTGGTTCTGCGACTACATTTCATTCAATGAGGTGCATCGTTCAAAGTTTACAATTTGTTCAAATACGTTCTTGAAATCAGGTTAATTCCAAATTTTGGTGTCATCCCTAGTGACTTGACGTGAACTACATTATTATTATAATTCTTTAATACATCACTGGGCATGAAGGAAAGTTTAAAGAAGGGAAATTTGAACAATAGTTGAGATTTCAACGTTCGATGTTTTGCCCCGAAACTCGGCGGTTGCCCAAGGTTTTGATGGATGAAAAACAGTTTAAAAACGCAGCAAATTCTTGACAAAGAATTTTATTCCCGTTTCAGACAATAGGTACACGTCACTTCCACGTTCATCACTTTCATATTTTCTGTGATCAATATTGCATTGCTGAATTGATACAGATACCTAGGTAATTAGATTTTGCGATTTACATGACCATGGACTTGTGAGGTTTAGAGTTGTCTAACCAATAAAATAATTATTTGTTCCCAAAACCTTGGAAAACACTTCAAAACCCAATTTTTACCCGTTTTTTTTTTTTTTTTTTTTTTTTTTTTTTTTTTTTTTTTTTTTTTTTTTTTTTTTTTGCCTAAAAAATTCTTGGGTGATGAAGGATTGGACTGCTCAGTTTCGGGGCACTACGAAAACCTAAATGCAGCCCCTGTGCAAAGTTTCAGATTTTTGAGATTTCCATGTCTATACTAAGGCCTCCCTGGATAGGAAATTATTACAATTTGCATCACTCAAAGCGTAACATAACGGAAAACTTCTGATAATTTTGGCATAAAACGACTCATTTGTTACGTTTGTTCACCTTCTTCCCTCTTTAAGGCAAATGTGGACAGGAGTTTAATATGATTCTGAGATAAGACATAGTGCTACGGCCGCACCAAAAGTTTATTCCATTTTTGTAGAAACATTTTCATTAAAAATTAAAATTTAATTATGGAAATGTTCTCAAGACGAATACGAGATTGGAAGTATCATCCATCATTTTAAAATGTTTTGTAATTTTGTCTTCAAAATTGCAATTACAAGTTGAATTTGATTGAATTTTTTTTGACGAATTCGATAAAGGGGCATTACCTACAATATCTTAAAACCGCACTTTCATTCATTAAATATATATGCTCGCATTTTCAGCGCCTCGCACAAGGACGAGTAGTTGTACACAAACTTAATGACGCTCGACGTTGGGTTTAAGAAAAAGTTTTCCGTGTAATACATAGATCAGAATGTTTACTAAGTTTCTCTCTCGCAAATTCATATATATGGCAATCGAACACTATGTCGATCAATGTTTCGGGCTCTTGCCAGTCTAATACCCACAAATGGGCCTAACCCGAAGAGGTAGGTACCCCACATTGCCACCAATCTGTAGCTGCCTGAAAATATCGCTATAATTATTAGATTCCTAAGCTTGCCTATCTGCCATTTTAGTTTTATTTTCATAGGCTAGGACTATGTTGTCTACGTTTGCGGGTATGGAATTATGCTCCTGAGAGATCCATAGACTCTCGAAACCCAGGTCGCAGATGATTTGTTTAATTTGCGTAGCCCTATTATACTTTCGCTGGTTGTTTCCCACCCCATCCAGATCCAAAAGTTATTTGTAACATCTGTAGGTGCATCTTTCCTTTGCACTCTCAAGGCCATTGTGGACGACAGTTGTGCGAGAGAGAGGGTAGATAAAAAGTTTATTCCAATTATTTCTACAAGGGATGAATCAATTTTCCTGTTCCAATATATATTTGAGTTTGTATCTACGAGAATATTGGAAATATCATGGAACTTGGAAAAAAAAAAAATACAAAATTTTAAATTTCGTTTTCAAATTGCAATTTCAAATTGATTATTTTTTTTAATTCAAAAAATCAGGTTCAAGCCGTGTTTGGGAACTATATGAGAACATGTAGGCACAAACAAGAAAAAATTTCCTTGATCATTTGAGGCGGAAAAAGAAATTTAGGACTGGCGAACGCGATCTTGGGCGGCGCGCTTTGTTTTTTCCTTTGATCTTTCCCGACTGGAGGACTTTGGATATCTCAAGCTGCCCCCTCCTCGGTTCGGGGTCTTCCCATTATTCAGGTTTAATACAGGTCTGTAGCCCTTCAATTTCCTTGCTACTAATTCCTTCGTATTTTCACAAACGTTTTTAGTAAACCTGTGTAAACTACCTGTGAAAACGACTCAGTGCACAGCTTACGGTTGTAATAAGCGAAAAAAGATTGCAGAAGCTGGCGAAGCAACAGTTTCATTTTATCGTTTTCCTATTGATCTTGAACTCGGAAAGAAATGGATTTATACAATTTAGAGGGGCCATTGACAGGCAAACACAAAAGAAAACGTGAACAGCCTGATGGTTTCGATACTGAACGCTCTCTCCTAGTTTAGTGAGTAGGTAGTCTATGATTATTGAAAGTTCCGAATAATTACTAGGTACGTCACAAAGGGCTGTGATGTAGTTACTATTCGAAACTTCGAAAAATCATAGAAATATGTATAATCATCGAAGGAGAGCGTGATTGGTTTCAAAATTCTCAGAATGATATCGAGTTGTATTAAAAAAGAATAATAAATAATGCACCCAAGTCGAAAACAACTAGTAAGAAGACAGTAATCTAGGTAGGAGGCCCCTCTAGTTCATTCTATAATTTATTGCTGATCGCTAGACTTGTTGGAGGACCAGTACCTTCTTATAACAGTTTTTTCTTCTTCGGGAGTTGAAAATTTTTTTTTCTCGCCAAAATCAAAATTACTACTCTCATTTTTACGTTTTAGATAGTTCTGAATTTGATTTGTATCAATTCTCTCGGTAAGAGGATGTTGTTTGTCTGAGTAGTTATCCAAAAATACTTGTAACGACCTAATTCCTTAGTTTACCTCTGGAATTGATTAAATTCTCGGGGGATGATTATTGCTGATGGTTCCCTATCAGTTTCTGTATTCACATATATTATTAATATTTCACTCTACGCAAACGAATAAAGCGCTATTTTCTCAAGGTATATTCATCGAATATACCCCAAGTTTGGAGGTTACCTAGGCGGGAAAAGACGATTTAATTGCCCCACATAAAATTCGACACGATCATAACTTAGTAGCTGCTACTCGTGCAAGAATGAAATACTTTTAACTTGCATCACGTCTACACGTTTCATTCGATATAGACGACATTTTCTGGGAATGTGCGGATGGTCTTCGGTCAATTTCTCTCTCAAAAATTAATATTTTTCACCACTCAAGCGCAAACAAAAACAAAAAAAAAGTTCAAGTCATGCACCATGATCGCATTACGGAATTTTCCTGATTTATTGTAGGATAATTCTGTTAAATTATCGAATGTTCATATTCGTTCCTATATTCATTCCTATTCGATGATGAAGTGAGGACCCCCCCCCCCCCCCCCCCCCAACCATTCGCTCTTGGTGCGGTAGTGTATACTTTCATTTTGATGAAACACTCTAATCACCATAGTGAACTCTGATGCTTATTTGATTTCTATTCAACTTGAGATGCTGGACATTGGAACGGGATCTCTTTGGGTGTAGTAGAGTATAATTACAACTTACAGAATCACCCTAATCAGCAGAGTGAACTCAGCACCTAATTTGGTTTCAATCAAACTTGAGATGCTAAAAATTGGAACGGGACATCTTTCGATGTGGTAGAGTAATTATATTACAACTTAACAAACCCTTCTAATCAGCTGAGTGGGCTCATTAGCTTCTTTTGTTCCTATTCAGCTTTTCTGATGTACCTATCTATACTGAATTTTTAAACGGGGCCTCTCTGGGTATGGTAGAGCATAATTACAACTTGCGATACCACTTTGATCAGGTACAAGTTGAAACTTGATTGTTGAAATTTGAATTGAAGCTTTTTCGGTACTGCTGGATAAACATGGCAAAGTATGGAGCCACCTTACAGTGGTGGTGGCAAAAACCTTCCACGTCGTCCCAATCAGCCCAAATGTGTGAATCGACAAGTGCATCACACGAAAACAAAAGTGTCACTCTCGTTCAAGTGGTTGAGTAAGACCAGGAAATAGTCACATTTTCAATTAATATACAATTTCCATCATAAGACGAAGGAAAGAATTATCGTATTCTTAGGATCAAGTCATCAATGATGCCCACACACGTATACACCTACTTATAGTAGGAAAAATGTATACATTGGTAGTTTCTAAGGAATATTCAAAAATATTGAGCACTATTTTCGTTTGCTATTATAAAAATCAAAGTCCCATACGTACCAATTTGCCAAATCCGTTCCACGCATCAGAGAGTCTTTATTTCTATTTTAAAGTTTTTGTTATGTGTTATGTATGTATCGCTCATTCCGGGCCGCAATTTTCATACGAAAAATCGGAAATTTGAATTTTTTTTTTAAATTCTCCAGGCCATACCATAAGTTGAGCTTCCTTGATCCATTTCACTATTGGTGCGTTTTGAACGAAAAAATGGTTGAAAGTAAACCCCTTGAATGTGGCACATAAGATGTAGTTATCAACGCTGATTCAACTGGTTCTATCTGGTTTGGTTAATTATTTTCATTAATTGACCTTTGCAATCGACCAAAAAAATTTTTTTTAACCCCCCCCCCCCCCCCCTCCCACCCTTAAAATTTGTAGGTTTAAGTTTCAGGATTCGTAAAATCAGAAAATCGAATTTGGAAAAAAAACCGTCCGCCGTCCAGAGCTTTCCTCCGAAACTACTGGACCGAACTTTATGAAATTATTATTGTTCATGCAACTTGCATCCAGTTCGATCAACCCTGATACCTCGTTTATACATTCAGCCCACTTCCGTGAAAGTTGGAAGTGAGTAGGGAAGAGGGCAGCGAAAGCATGTAAACACCTCTCTCGCGCTGCCCCTTGCTCCTCCCACTCGTCCTGCCTGTGCTCCCTCCACTGGCGGTTTTTTCGGTGCGGACCTCAAAGAGCGGGCAGTGCGAGTGGTATGTGGTAGTGAAGGCGGTATGTAAACGCCTCACTCGCGTGACTGCCAGTCGTACTCCTACCGTAGTCCGCCTTCTCTGTTTTTTCTTCTATATTTTGTTTTGTGTATTTATTTATTTTATTTTTATTATTATTATTTGTTTAAAGTATATTTTGTAAGGTAACTATTACGATCGAGTGGACCAATAAGTTAACGTTAAAGTTGAACTATAGATGGATAATTTATTAGGCTTAGGTAGGGTTGTCTTCACGGGCAACATACTATTTTCATCTTCATAGTATTTTTGCACAAAATCTCGGAAGAATTTTGTATTTGCAAATAAATATAGCATCATTCTAAAATTAAGTTTTCGTCACTCTCGTACAAATACCTACACGTCGAGTTTAATGAAATAAAAATTAAGCATCCATAATATAATATGGATAATTAATCTATAATATAGATATAAAAATAACTATATCTCTGAGGTCTATTAATCCTTTTCAAAATACCAGGGTTTTCTGCAAGTAACTGTATGGACACAATCATTGTGGGAAATATTTTTATTATTGCAGATAGGTGACCAGAGTTAAAACACCAAGGAAGCATAGGTACATCTTCATAAAATACAGCTATCGAATAAAAAGACGTATTCTATAGAGCATACCCACGGTGGGTAACCCACCCAAATGACTAGACAAATTTAAATTAATTAATAAATTAAAATAAATATAAGAAATTGAAATAAATACCTACGAAATATTGTTTTACATGATTTCATGTGAAAATAGGAACTGTAAATATACGGATCCTTGATAAAACTGGAACTACTAATGTAAACAGCTCAAGAGGGATTCTGTAGAACGTACCTAACTAACTCTTCGCTTGACAATATGAAATTCAAGTGCCCATTGCTCAGGAAACTGAGAATAACAAAGTAATCACAGTGCAGATTTGGAAATAATATTCCACAGGTCCTAGGGGAACTAGGTACCTATTTACTTTTGTACCTATTGTACTTTTCAAGAACAAAGGTGCATCAATTCCGAAAATGGGGTCGAATGTTAAGATAAAGTGAGGTAAAATGGAGAAATTGGGGTTTCTATGCTAAAAAACATGGGTTTTTCGATAAAACATTAAAAACGACATATCTCTGAAACGGATTGAGATAGAGAGTTGCGGTTGGCGTTGTTGAACTACATTTTTGGTCGAGTTTAACCCCCTTGAGTATTGTCATCTGCTTGCAATACACCCTGTATACTAGATTAAAAATATATAGTATCGAAAATATATATATATATATATTTTTTTTTTGTGGAGCTTTAGAAAAATAATTATAATTTTAAATTTAATAAACACAATTATTGATATTACTAAGTTTTCATAGTAGAAGTAAATAGGTACCTAGGTCCCCTAGGACCTGTGGAATATTATTTCCAAATCTACACGGTGATTACTTTGTTATTCTCAGTTTCCTGAGCAATGGGCACTTGTATTTCATATTGTCAAGCGAAGAGTTAGTTGGGTACGTTCTACAGAATCCCTCTTGAGCTGTTTACATTAGTAGTTCCAGTTTTATCAAGGATCCGTATATTTACAGTTCCTATTTTCACATGAAATCATGTAAAACAATATTTCGTAGGTATTTATTTCAATTTCTTATATTCATTTTAATTTATTTATTAATTTAAATTTGTCTAGTCATTTGGGTGGGTTACCCACCGTGGGTAGACTCTACAGAATACTAGACTAAAATTGGGATCGAACAAAGAAAGAATCTCGAAAATCGGTTGACAATAGTGGTTTGGGCAGCGTCGACAAAATTTGTGTCACACACACACACACACACACACACACACACACACACACACACACACACACACACACACACACCTGGAGAGTGGTATTGAAGCACACTCGGGCGCATGGTGGCACTGCTGGGAATGAAGAGGCGGATTCCTGTGCAAGGGAGGCAGCCATGAGCCTGGACCTCCCGGTTGCTTTCTCCCTAATGCCTAAGTCCGAAATCAAGCAGGATTGTGGTGCTCATAGTATCGAGCTATGGGAACAGATGTGGAGGACGACAGCTGACGGCCGTAGGACAAAGACATTCTTCCCTACAATAGGAGACCGACTTGCCCTTGATCTTCCTATTTCTTGGAGGTTAACTCTTATGTTGTCGGGACATGGAAGAGTGCGGGACATGCAACGGTTCGGCCTCAGTGAGGATGCTACTTGTATGTGCTCAGGGGAGATACAGGATTGGGACCACCTTTTGTTTCGATGCAGCAAATTTGAACAGCAGCGTGCACGTCTGGAGAGGAAGTGCTTCCTGAAATGCGGTGCCTGGCCGATACCGATGAGGGATCTCGTTTCTGACCACTTGGATGAAATTATTGTATTTCTTAACTCTATGAACTTGGACTTGCTGTGATAGTGATTGGATTTCCAGCCTATTGTGCTATCATTTAAAAAGTGTAATTTAGATTATTTTACCGCATATTTTTGTAATTTACATTCAATACCGTAAAAATAAGAATGCGTATGTTAATTACTGATGTTATAGCATGTAAATCGCCTGTAGTCTCTTGGGGAGCAGGCGGAATAATAAACTCCTCTTCCACAAGGGTACTGTGGAGGAGAAAATTAAAAAAAAAAAACACACACACACACACACACACATACACACACACACACAAAACACAAACACACACACTTTTTTTTTTTTTTTTTTTTTTTTTTTAAGAAATCTCCCCTCAAAAACGGAGGGGGCACGCCATTAAGAAAAAAAAAAAAACGAAAAAAAAAAAAATTAAAAAATGGGGAGGACGCCCTGGTTTACCCGACGCCAGTCCTAGGGATTAGGGAAGTAGAGGAAGATGGAGGAGGGAGAGAAGGATGAAAGGAAGTGCCCCTATAAAATGACCACCTATTGAGGTAAGAGCCCCGAAGGACGCGGCTGGTGATACCACGGAGCACTCCTGCCGAGATGCCCAACTCGAGAAGCTCCGTGGCAGTTTTCCCGCACCACACCCCGCGCCATGACACGGTCGCGGCCATGACCTTGATGTTATTAGACGCCACTCCTTTTAGCTCAGATATCGCTTGTCGCAGTTCGTTCCTATTATATTTACTTATTTTAGCCCTCCAGGTCTGCTCCATGTTCACGCTGTCACTAACAACTTGGACATCCAGGATTATGGCAGACCCATCGGGCTTGATCGCAGCGATATCTGGTTTCTTGCCCTGGTCACTCGGCATATGATACAGTCTCTCGCTCTCCACATCCCAGCCGCTGGATGACAAAGCACCTGCTATCTGCTTGGCGACCGCATCATGACGCAGAATGCGGCCACCATGAGTCTGTGGACACTGCTGCACCACATGATACAGGTTCTCATTTTTACCCCGACAGGCACGGCAAAGGGTATCTACTGTCCCACGACTACCTCTAGAACACCTCACCGCAGTGGCTAATGTTGCCACCCCGGGCGGCATGAAAATGTCGGTAGTCGCAGGCCCCAATGCCCTCTGAAGCCCATTCAACCCACTGGGAGGAAATGGGGGATTCAGAGCACTGTCGGAGTTCTTTACCATCCACTGAATCATGCAGAGCAGTAGCGAACTCAGCAGATGAGCTGGGTTTTGGAGCAGTTGGAGTTGCTCGATCGCACCACAACAACTGCTGTCTGACAAAATCAAGGTCAGCAGCAGTGCGGGCGACCTCACAGCTAGAGCCCCTTAGGGCAAGCAGGCGCTGGCGGCGTAAAGATGGGATAGCGGCTGAGAGAGAGACAATGCCGAGCCCACTGGCCTTGACCGGTGCATGGATATAGGCACTTGGGACACCAGTTGGAAAGCCTAGTTAAGAGCGCACAGCAGAGCGTACTTCACGGTCTAACTCAAGCAGCCTCCCCGCAGTAAGCCTGCCAAAGACTAGCCCATAGGTTAACTTTGGCAGTAAGTACGTGCGAAGGAGGCGCAGCTTATGCTGTGGCTTCAGTGGAGCCTTGGTGACACGAGCTAGTGCTCCACCACACTGCTGGTGGCACACACAGCATGGATCGGGCAGGGATGGAAGTTTGTCCTAAGACAAAACACTCCTCATCCACTACCTTCACCTTATGCTGGCGACCTGACGGGACCAAGGAGACCGACCCACACTTAGCTGGGTTGACCACCAAACCACACCTGGCTAGCTGCTCAGCAAATGCGTTGAGGGAGATCTGCAAGCCCTCACGGGTTTCTGCGCGTAGGATGACATCATCAGCAAAAGCCAATGCACCTACTCGCACCCCAGGGGCGAGATCGAACCCTATTTCAGCTGGCAGCTTACCCAAGGCCGTATCCACGTCCAGGTTGAAGAGGAGTGGCGACAGAGGATCCCCCTGGCGTACCCCCCGCCCAATAACAACATCCCCTGACAACTCACCTTGTGCCTCTAGGACCGTCACGCCTTCGTGGTACAGACAGGCAACATACTCAATTAAACGAGCAGGTGCCCCGACACCACGAAGACAATCGGTCAGGGCAAAGTGGCTAACTGTGTCAAAGGCCTTAGCGACGTCCAGAGCGGCAAGATGGAGCTGCCGTTTCTTGATACGAGCCAGCGAAATGACAGTTTGGAGAACTGTTAGATTCTCCGCTGTGCCATCCGCTGGGCGAAATGCTCTCTGGACGTCACCTATGACACCAGCCACTTGGAGGCGAGATGCCAGAACTTTTTGGAAGTGGCGGCACACACACACACAAACACACACACACATACTCACACCACAAATAATACGCAGACATACACCTATGGTTTTTTCACAGATTCGGTCTTAGAATGGTCTGAAATGGTATTTACCAACCTCGTACATCTAACGTAACATACAATCAGAGATGAGCAAACACATATCCGAAAATACAAATATGTATTTATCCTTTATTTTTTATTATTTATAGTTGCATTTCTTTGTAGGTACCTATATGAATAAATTTGTAAGTATTCATATTTTGGCTACGAATATTCAACATTTATACTCGAAACTATGAATATAGGAATTACATTCGAAGAATATGAATATTTCAATACTTATAGAAGTGCATATTATTATTCAATTTCTTTTAAGTATAAAATAATAATATTCACGTAGGTATTCAATCTCGATAGGTACCGATTCAAATTTTTATTCATCATTCAATTTCACAAAACCTAATTTTTGTCTACTTGCTGCACGAATACAAAGATGAGTGAGGGAGCAAAATTGAATTCTAGTTATTTTTGGCGTTTACCACATAAGTGAATTGACTGGATCTCAAAATTCAACGTAGAATACCGAGAATTTGAGTAATTTATGATAATTTCAAAGTAGGATAATGGAATACGTTAAAAAATCTGTCACAAATCAGCCGAATCCAGCCTTGAAAACCGTCACGTGTAAACTTCTATAGGCGCACCGCGTCGAAAAATTTAGCGGGGTGTGAATACGATTTTACCGTCACGTTTTTTTCCGTCACGCTGTTTTGACAACCAAGCCGTTGCTGGGGAAATAAAACTTCTTTATTTTTCACCGGACAAAAATCGTTCTCCACTCGTTGGAAAGCTCTCGATTTATCACGCATTTCTTTCGTACTTGTTCTTCTATTCATGTCGTTGTTTTATATTTATTTATGTTATAAATGGATATAGTAAACAATGCCGCTTCTTTTGTTGTCACTTGGTTGAGAAGTTAATCTTGCTTATAGTAGTTGTAGACGCGCACCATAACAGAAAATTACCTACTTAGGTACTCTGTTCTAATTTCGATTTTTAAAACATTTATGTCGTAGTTTTAAATTTATTTACATTTACGAATTAGCGGGAAGAAAGCATGTTCCATGTTTTAGCATTTTAGCTAACACATGCCCAACATCCCAACAGAGTGGAAAGTAATGTCCAAATCGTCATAGAAGTTTACACTTCTCCAGTGTGGTTTTTAGCACACCTGTTTTTTTTTTTTTTTTTTTTTTGTATGTTTGCATTTTCAAAATAAGATGATGAAATTCACCCTAAAGACCCTTGAATTTGACCTACCCTTATGTCGTAGTTTTAAATTTATTTACATTTACGAATTAGCGGGAAGAAAGCATGTTCCATGTTTTAGCATTTTAGCCGAAGACTTTTACTTTCCCAACATCCCAACAGAGTGGAAAGTAATGTCCAAATCGTTATAGAAGTTTACACCTCTCCCGTGTGGTCTTTAGCACACCTGTTTTTTTTTTTTGCATTTTCAAAATAAGATGATGAAATTCACCCTAAAGACCCTTGAATTTGAGTGCTTATCTGTTTACAAGATAGGTAAATGGACTACTTTTCGAAATGCATCAAAATTCTGCTTTCAGGAAATGTATTGCACAATAACAGGTAAATATTATGGATATCATTTACAATAATAATTCATAAAATAAATTATAACAAAATTCATTATTGACTATTATCAAATACTCATCACTTTTTTGAGGGAGCCTCATCCTTTAGAGACATTAACTTACATTTTCTGGGATCCTTTGGGGGGGGGGGGGGTTGCCTTTACTGGAATATCGCCTATTAGGCATCATAAATAGAATGGAAAGAAAAACGAACGAAAAACACACACGAATCTGGGCGCCGATACCTAACCGCGTTATAGGCAAGAAGCGAGAGTTGGTCTGCGGGTAAAAAATGTAAACAAGAAATCAAGAAGCTAAATAAACCCGTTTGCGAAACCCCCCGCTCCACGCCTTTCTGCAGCGGTAGCAAACCCCCCTCGTAACCGACGCGTCCGGCAAACGCATAGCAACGCCTAGCAACAAGCATTATTACAGTTTGTAGAGGACACTATCACCATCAATTTCGCACTGCGTTTTTACACCTTCATTCTCACTCTAGGTCTGATTCCCACTACAATTATTTATAAGGATAATTCTAGTAGATATTTGAGATACGTAAAAATATGGGATGTTAGCGTTTTCCAGGAAAAAATTGTTCAAAATAATATTTATGAGCAAAAAAAAAAAAAAAAAAAAAATTGAGAAAATAAATTTTTGTTAGCTATTTTTTGGAAACTTTATGTTCGCTCGATAGCCTAGGATGAGACAAACTCAAATATATATTTAGATTTGAAAATTGATTGACTGGTGTGGAGATGATCAAGATTATTTATTTGTATCTCTCTCTCTCTCTCACTCACACACAACTGTCGTCCCCTTTAGACACAAACAAATCGTCATCCCCCAACTATCAACCATAGTAGAATTTCCGTTTGCGCATGCGCGGAGCAAAGTATTGAGTCAGGAACAAAGAAACATATAGGGGACCGTCTACACCCTAGCCCACTAGTTCCATCCAACTCGGATGAAAACTGTGGGATATAAGGTCGTTACAAGGACTTCACATTGGCGCATGCGCAGTAACTATTGATGATACAGTCATGTTGAAATTGATATGGGATGATCAAATCTTCATCCCCCAAACATCCAAATTTGAGCGAGATCGGGCGACTAGGGCGTGAGAAAATGATGCATAGTAAAATTTACATTTGCGCATGCGCAGAGTGAAGTATTGAGTCAGGAAAGAAGAAACATATAGGGGACCGTCTTCACCTTAGCCCACACATTCCTTGAAAGTTTCATCTAACTCGGATGAAAACTGTGGGAAATGAGGTCGTTACAAGTTTTCACATAGGCGCATGCGCAGTAGCTATTAATGATATACAGTCATGTTAAAATTGATATGGAATGATCAAATCGTCATCCCCCAACTGTCATCCAAATTGAGTCAAGAACGGAGAAACAGGCAACCGGAACCAACAAGCAAACGAAACTTAGAAAATACATGAGTCAGTAATGAACGAGTCCCACCAAAATGAACGGCTGAGTGTAGTAGATTGGTGGTGAAGGGGAGAATAGTTCTTAGTAAATATGATGTTCGAGGATCAAAGTTCACACGTGTCCCAACCAATCGGGGTTCTCTCGACCCCGGCACCCATAGTTACCTCTCGCTCCTTCATCTCTCTCTCTCTCTGGGATTCCGGATTTGTAAAACCTATGCGATAGTGTAGCGCCAAAAATAGTCTGCTCTCGATCGTAGGTAATACTTAAATGGGAACCCGTTTTTGTAAGGAAACTATGATAATACGAGTAAAAATAAATTATAAAATAATATTTTAATTAAATTAAAAAGTTTAATTTGATTTAATTAATTTTAACTTTTCAAATGATTGAATTTTGATGATGTTCTTCCAAAATTGAAATGTCCACTCCTAGTTCACGGGCCTGGTGCCGTAGATTCAAAAAAGGGCTGGCGCGAGGGTCTGGGTTGCTACCTGTCTATTGTTGCCTCTCCAATTTAATAT
The DNA here is from genome assembly GCA_030762985.1 of Adelphocoris suturalis. Classification (NCBI taxonomy): domain Eukaryota; kingdom Metazoa; phylum Arthropoda; class Insecta; order Hemiptera; family Miridae; genus Adelphocoris; species Adelphocoris suturalis. The sequence goes on from CM061049.1 coordinate 50,187,683, forward strand.
ACCTACTAGAACAAATTTAGATGAATTTGAATGAATATCTAGGGGTTGTAGAGGGGCCTCAAACAAAATGGCCGGATTCTTTTTTAACTATTCCGAAGCACCTATGTAAGCTGGGGCCTCAAAATTTTGTATGTACCCTTCAAATACTCCGTAGAAATGGCGTAAAGAATTTTTCTTCGAATTTTCATGAAATTGTGGAATCTAGCAAACGCGGCTTCTGAGAGAAAAATGGACTTCCAATTTTCATTTAGCGCATCGATTAACATAAGGATACCAATTTCGGTGAATTTTAGACATTTCCCAAGGGCATTTCGGGGAGATTTTTATGAAATTCATGAAATTTCTGATGTCTGATGAATGAAGCGTCCTAACGCAAAACGGATTTCAAAATCGAATTCAGCGACTCAAAATACATACTGGAAAGCATTTTCGTCAAATTTGCTGTGAGTTTTAAGGGAGAAATTGCGAATTCAAGATAAAAAATAAATTTTTAAAACAAAATGTTTTTCCAGAATGAAGCCCAGGTGGTTCCAGTAAGTGCCCGCTCAGCTTTTTTGGCAAGTTCAGTTTCGTAAATTTTTTTCAAATTTTCATCTTTACGGTAGGTTATCTGCATATATTATTGAATATTTTAAGTGGTTTTTAACCAACATACGGGGGTCAATCAGTAGGTAGGGGGTGGGGGTTTTCGGGGAGATTTCTATGAAATTCTTGAAATTTGAGATACTAGGTTGATGAATTTTGAACAATTTCCTAGATGAACTTTGGGGGTTTTTCATGAAATTCAATCCAAAGAACTAAACCTTGAAGAACAAAACGGATTTCAAATTCGGATTCAGAGACTTAAACGATCACGTTCGTCAGGTTCGAGGACCACGTTCGTCAGACCTAAATTTCGCCTCCCGTCTCTGATTATCAAGGAAAATGTTTACTGACTGTTCCATTTTGTTCTCAATTAAATATCAATTTGTAATTCCAATTTTGAAGACAAAATTACAAAACATTTCAAAATGTTGAACGATACTTCCAATCTCGTATTCGTCTTGAGAACATTTCCACAATTAAATTTTAATTTTTAATGGAATTGTTTCTACAAAAATGGAATAAACTTTTGGTGCGGCCGTAGCACTATCACTTATCTCAGAATCATATTAAACTCCTGTCCGCATTGGCCTTAAAGAGGGAAGAAGGTGAACAAACGTAACAACTGAGTCATTGTATACAAAAATTATCAGAAGTTTTCCGTTATGTTACGCTTTGAGTGATGCAAATTGTAATAATTTCCTATCCAGGGAGGCCTTAGTATAGACATGGAAATCTCAAAAATCTGAAACTTTGCACAGGGGCTGCATTTAGGTTTTCGTAGTGCCCCGAAACTGAGCAGTCCAATCCTTCATCACCCAAGAATTTTTTAGGCAAAAAAAAAAAAAAAAAAAAAAAACGGGTAAAAATTGGGTTTTGAAGTGTTTTCCAAGGTTTTGGGAACAAATAATTATTTTATTGGTTAGACAACTCTAAACCTCACAAGTCCATGGTCATGTAAATCGCAAAATCTAATTACCTAGGTAGTACCGAACAACACTAACAAATTATCATCACAAAAAATATCTAGATTGAAGAGATACTACAGTAGGTATCTGTATCAATTCAGCAATGCAATATTGATCACAGAAATTATGAAAGTGTTGAACGTGGAAGTGACGTGTACCTATTGTCTGTAACGGGAATAATAAACCTTTGTCAAGAATTTGCTGCGTTTTTAAACTGTTTTTCATCCATCAAAACCTTGGGCAACCGCCGAGTTTCGGGGCAGAACATCGAACGTTGAAATCTCAACTATTGTTCAAATTTCCCTTCTTTAAACTTTCCTTCATGCCCAAGTGATATATTAAAAAGTTATAATAATTATTTTGTTCACGTCAAGTCACTAGGGATGACACCAAAATTTGGAATTAACCTGATTTCGAGAACGTATTTGAACAAATTGTAAACTTTGAAAGATGCACCTCATTGAATGAAATGTAGTCGCAGAACCACGTTTTTTTGACCAAAATCATATTTCCACTCGTATTTTATATTGTAGACATTCTTTGGCAATTTCCGTTTTGTGTAAATGACCGTTTGTCCGTCTGCCTCCAAGAATTTTTTTCTCATTTGACACTGTCTGTTTTCGCACAAGCTTGGATGGTACTTGGGGAGATCATCCCTCGGATAATGGCGCTTTTGTGATCGATTAAGAACTATTACTTTTTTTTTCAATTCCCCTCAAAATTTGATGGTTTACGTTTGAGATACGTCAATTACCAAAATCGATTTTAAAAAATCTGTCCCCTTGTCGTCCGCCGTCTGCCCTACTCCTACACCACACCGTCCGCCGTTCGACGCTTTTTTCAGATACTTCCTTACCAAAGTTTACGAAATTTGGCTGAAAAACCCCACATCACCCGAAGATGATCCTTGACACTTTGTATCACACTCACTCAATTCGAAAGGTTGTGATTTAATGGTTATAGGTTAAGGGATTATTCCGAGAATTATTATGGGGGCCGGAATTGAGGTTGCTGAGGAAGCACAAAGGAGTGACACGAAACTCGAAAGGAAAGGGAGGAAAATAGCATTTTTGATCAGCTACATCACTTGAATGGAAAGTTTCAGATATATTTTTGGTTCAACACACAAGGATTTATAGGGAGCAAATATGATCCTTATCCACTCCTTCATCCACATTAGAGCCCTGAATTCTTTTTCGGTTTCTGCTACAAATAAAAAGAAGATTCAACTTCCCTTCAGACAATGTACCTAAGGAATTTTCGGTTATATGTTTTTAATTGCAATTTTACAGAAAGTCTTGTATTACCTCCCAAAACCGACCTGCCGCACGACAGGACCTAGAAGATCGGATTCGTCATACTTTTTACTTGATATATACTATTTTGTTCAAATGTAAGATGACGAAATATGAAAAGTGTCAGAATTACCCCCCCCCCCCCCCATTAGACGCGCCACTCGACGAGACCTAGAAAATGGGATTCCTCATGTTTTTGACATTTTATGTCTTTACTATGGCACATAAACGAAAAAGCGTCACGCGGGGGAGCGTCACGCGGAGAGCGTTATGCGGAGATTCCCTAATGATCCCACAATTCTGAGATTTGGTATGTAGCCCCTTGAGGGACTTCTGAACACAACTGACCGATCCCAGATCAGCTGAGTGGCTCTAGAATCCAGTTTTTTCCCTAATGATCCCACGATTCTGAGATTTGGTATGTGGTCCCTTGAGGGACTTCTGAACACAACTGACCCATCCCAGATCAGCTGAGTGGCTCTAGAATCCAGTTTTTTCCCTAATGATCCCACGACTCTGAGATTTGGTATGTAGCCCCTTGAGGGACTTCTGAACACAACTGACCGATCCCAGATCAGCTGAGTGGCTCTAGAATCCAGTTTTTTCCCTAATGATCCCACGATTCTGAGATTTGGTATGTGGGCCCTTGAGGGACTTCTGAACACAACTGACAGATCCCAGATCAGCTGAGTGGCTCTAGAATCCAGTTTTTTCCCTAATGATCCCACGATTCTGAGATTTGGTATGTAGCCCCTTGAGGGACTTCTGAACACAACTGACCGATCCCAGATCAGCTGAGTGGCTCTAGAATCCAGTTTTTTCCCTAATGATCCCACGACTCTGAGATTTGGTATGTGGGCCCTTGAGGGACTTCTGAACACAACTGACCGATCCCAGATCAGCTGAGTGGCTCTAGAATCCAGTTTTTTCCCTAATGATCCCACGATTCTGAGATTTGATATGTAGCCCCTTGAGGAACTTCTGAACACAACTGACCGATCCCAGATCAGCTGAGTGGCTCTAGAATCCAGTTTTTTCCCTAATGATCCCACGACTCTGAGATTTGGTATGTAGCCCCTTGAGGGACTTCTGAACACAACTGACCGATCCCAGATCAGCTGAGTGGCTCTAGAATCCAGTTTTTCCCCTAATGATCCCACGACTCTGAGATTTGGTATGTAGCCCCTTGAGGGACTTCTGAACACAACTGACCGATCCCAGATCAGCTGAGTGGATCTAGAATCCAGTTTTTTCCCTAATGATCCCATGATTAATGAGATTTGGTATGTGGGCCCTTGAGGGACTTCTGAACACAACTGACCGATCCCAGATCAGCTGAGTGGCTCTAGAATACAATACGGGGTTTTATAGGAAGGGGAAAGGGGGCGCAAAGACATAAAATGTCTCTCGTGGTTGCGTACTTGTACGAAAGCTGTATCCACCGTATGAGTTTCAAGAGGTTCTAATACCAAGTTCAGTTTCTTTTGATTTTCACGTACAACCAAGCCGTTGCTGGGGAAATGAATCTTCTTTATTTAAGTAGTGGGACACTTTGGACTAGCTGATGTTTTCAAAATAAATTTTCTCTTATGATGAATTTTGCCCTTGCTCACCTATCTAAATATATTTGAAAGTAAGCATGTGAAGTAGCAGCAATAAGAATTCAATTATGATGGAATTATCACTGAAAAACTTGGAAAAAAACTATTTGACATGGATATGTCTATTGGCTGGGCCACGTGAGTTTTACCTAGTACAAACTATTTATTTAAAATTTAAAATGACAAAAAAAGAAAAGTGTTGGAATTACCCCCTCTATGTGACGCGCCGCGCGACGAACCCAGAAAATCGGATCCCTCGTATTTTTTACCAGTTAAACATTATGTTTTTCAATTTTTAAATGACAAAATAAGAAAAGTGTTGGAATTACCCCCTCCATGGGACGCGCCGCGCGACGAGACCTCGAAAACCTGATTCCTCGTATTTTTTACCTAGGTATTAGAATTTTTTTTTTTCAAATTTTAAAAGATGAAATATGAAAAGTGTTGGAATTACCTACCCCCTCCATGAGACGCGCAGCGCGACGAGACCCAGAAAATCGGATTCCTCGGATTTTTACCTATTAGAAACTATTTTTCTCACATTTTAAATGACAAAATAAGAAAAGTTTCGGAATTACCCCCTCCATGAGACGCGCCGTGCGACGAGACCTAGAAAATCGGATTCCTCGGATTTTTTACCTATCAGAAACTATTTTTCTCACATTTTAAATGACAAAATAAGAAAAGTTTCGGAATTACCCCCTCCATGAGACGCGCCGCGCGACGAGACCTTGAAAATCGGATTCCTCGGATTTTTTACCTATTAGAAACTATTTTTCTCACATTTTAAATGACAAAATAAGAAAAGTTTCGGAATTACCCCCTCCATGAGACGCGCCGCGCGACGAGACCTAGAAAATCGGATTCCTCGGATTTTTTACCTATCAGAAACTATTTTTCTCACATTTTAAATGACAAAATAAGAAAAGTTTCGGAATTACCCCCTCCATGAGACGCGCCGTGCGACGAGACCTAGAAAATCGGATTCCTCGGATTTTTTACCTATTAGAAACTATTTTTCTCACATTTTAAATGGCAAAATAAGAAAAGTTTCGGAATTACCCCCTCCATGAGACGCGCCGCGCGACGAGTCCTAGAAAATCGGATTCCTAGTTCTTTTTACCTATTAGAAGGGGTATATATATAAGGGGTAATATAAAACGGAAGTTGAAGAAGTTAGAGGTTTTGTAGGGTTTGGAATGCTTACAGTATAAAAAACTCATTTTGAAAGAATACAGATTTTACGTTTCATCCTGACCGATAAGTAGGTTAATTATTCAAGTATAATGCCATAAAACATTAAATATTACAATTTCATAAACAGCGACATAGCAACTCTTATCTTGCTTCAATAGGACTGAACTCACTACCAATACACCCCCTTCCATCAAAATATAATCAACGACGGGATCTGCCATCGGAAACGAAAAAACGCAAGGAGAGAAACCTAACCCAATAGATAATTATTTCACCTAACCAACAACCCAACTACCACCTGTTGCGCCACAATCCTGTGAACTGTGATGGAGAAAGAGCGCCGTTTGTTGGTTCGATTATACCCACCCTTCAAGACCGTGCTCGACAAACCTGTCGAAGTATTAAAAAACCCAGGATTATGGCGCAGGTTTGTTGCGCTGGGATGTGACGCGGTAGTCCTGTGGTCCGTGATAAAACGACGCAGCAATCCTGTCAAAAGATAACTATATATATATATATATATATATATATATATATATATATATATATATATATATATATCCTTCCAGACGGCAACTCAATTTTCTGACCAAAATAATGTTTTTCCAGCCTCATCTCGCGATTCAACGAGAAATGTCCTTTGGAATGAGTGCTGTTGGAGCTCGAGACAACGTAAAATAGAGCTAATATCAGAAAATGTCGACTAAAAATTAAGAGACGCATTTTCCCAAAAGTAGGGTTTGGTCAGATACGGGATCTTTTCTAAGTACGGCAGCACACTTACCAGATCCTTAAGTTGACAGGCAAAAAGAACGTCAATATAAATGTGATGAAATCGGCTTTCTTGGGAGAACGGCATAAAAAACCTCCACATTAAACCTTGAGATGGAAAGTGGTTGACATTACACTCGCAATTAAAACCCAACTCTCCTGTCACGAAAGTGAGTTAAAAAATAAGAAGGAAAAAAAGGAGTTTTTTGCACGCTGTCCACCGCCGATAACCAGTAATGTCAGTAGGTGCACAACACTGCAATTGAATCGGTTCTAATATTCTCATTTGAATTTACATTCAAACTCTTCAGTCTTCCACTCTTGATTTAGGGAGTATGTGTGTGAGAAAGGGAGAGGAGAGGAAGAGAGCGAGAAAAAAAAAAAAATAATAATAATAAAATAAAAACGCCTGCCAAGTTGGTTGTGGCAAATAGCTTCCTCGTTTACATTTCATGAATGTATAGATCATTGAAAGTTTTTTTAATGATTTTGAAAAATTCCATAGCGGAATAGAGAAACGTCATAAATGGTAAATTAAGAAATAAAAATATCAGGTATACTCAATGTAATTTACAATAGAGCATGCGCAGAATGAACTGATGAGTGGAAAACAATGAAATAGGTACGGGATCATCTGCCACCTAATCCGTGCATTCACTTACCATTTCATCAAAAATGGATGAAAACTGTGGAAATTAACGTTGTTACAAGGATTTCACATTGGCGCATGCGCCAATCATTCTATTATAATTTATTTATAATTTTATTAATGAAGAAATCATGTTGAAATTGATATGGGATGATCAAATCGTTATTCCCCAACTATCATCCAAATTTGAGCGAGATCGGACGATTAGGGCGTGAGAAAATGGTGCTTGATGGAATTTACGTTTTCGCATACAGAGTGAAGTATTGAGTCAAGAATCACGAAACTGATAGGGGACCGTCTACACCTTACCCTACACATTCCCCGAAAATTTCATCTGAATCGGATGAAAACTGGAAAATGAGCTTGTTGCAAGGATTTGCGGACACACACACAAACACAACATATCGCACCTTGGGAGTGTTACTGGTACAAGTCCAAAAACAAGAATTCTGGGAAATCCCATTTAAAGATTTTTTATGACTTTGTTTTCGTACTGCAGACACACCATTCAAAATTTCTCGGTTCTTTTTGGTCTGTGTCATGCATATACCATCTACCTATACTGCCCTACTTCTAATTAGCTTCTCCACCTTTCTGTTTTTGATTAACATAATTATAATTATAAAAATCTTATGATGTACCACTAACACGATAAAACACAACAAACCTTGATTTTTTCCTTCGTACAATATTGGTACATTGCGAGTTAATCACCAGGTTGCCTCAGTACGACTACTAATCTTTTGGGCGAATAGTGGTGCATTGCAAAATATGTACCGGTACAACAGTGAAAAACACGAAGAAACTTGATATTCCTTGGTTCAATAGCGGTACTTCTTGAAATAGACCAGTATTGCTGTAAAAATAAAGGATAAATACCTGGTTTGTCACACCGATAGTGATTTATGTCGGGATGCACCACTATTAACACCGAATTTTTCCATCTTCGTTCGTTAACAGCTGGAACATGACTGACATAGACCGACCTTTCCCGACGCTAGATGAAGACTTTGACCAGAATCATACTGGTTTATCCTGCTCTCTACCGGTCACTTTTTGTCCTATGATTAAACCGATACTAGCCGCATGTAGAGCTCGTCAAAATGTACACAGTAGTATATATAACTCAAAACTGCCATTTTTGGACTTATACCAGTATCACTCCCAGGGTGCGATATACGCACACACACACACACACACACTTTTTTTTTTTACAAAACTCCCCTCAAAGGCGGAGGGAGCACATCATTAAATTGAACAATAAACAACACACACACAGACAGATAGACAGACAGAAATGAATTGTCGGAAGGTTCAGAAAGGCTTCCTTCAGTTCGAGTTCTCAACCCTACCCCGAGCAGGCATGAATAGTTCATGAACTCACTGAACTCAGTTCATGAAACCGACGCGGTGGGGACACCTTAGCGAGTGTTGAGTTCTTGAACTCAAAACGCCTGGAACACGATTCACGTGCGCATAAGGTTCCGCGCCGAACCAGTTCCGAAATGTTCATGAACTCGCGGTGCTTTGAACACAGCTGATGCTTGTTACTAGGATTTGAGGTTCGCATGTGCAGTTGCACTACTGTGTTGAAACTCATGAGGTTCGAACACATCTTCATTTCCCAACCACCTTTCAAAGTTGAGCGAGATCGGACGGACATCCCAGGGGAAAATGACTATTTGATGCGCGGTGAAAACTATCACTTCTGAGTGATGAAATTAATAGGGGATCTTTAACCCTACCTGTGCATGACCGAATAATTTCATCAAAATCGATTGGAAACGGTAGAAGTTAGTTTTTCAACAACAACCCAACAAATAGGTGGACTTAGAGGCAATATTGGTATTTAGCCAGGTCAACCATTTAAATACATACGCATGTGTGCGGCTACTACGTAAAATTTAAGATACTGATGATAATTTACATAAATATGAATGCAAATGGAAATGTGGATTACCAAGCAAACAAATGATATCACAAGAGCTAACACAATTGTTTCATTACGTTGATCGACCCAAACGCAAAACAGGAATTAATACCTAACAACATCGAGAAGGTAAAGAGAAAATGATTCACTTCTACACTAATTAATTTGTTTGTGACATACTTCGGTGAATCATCGTAATTTATTGTGAAATCTGCCACTTAGGGCGGGTTTCACCATCTAAGAGCTAAAATGGGGGATATCAAACTTTTGGAGTTAAGGGAATTAAGCTATTTCCGTGAGTTAAGATCATTTGTGTTTCACCATGCGCTTGAAGGTGGGAGTTAGTCTTTGATTAGCCTCGAGGTTAGTGAGCCTAGACATGTTTTTCTGCTGATAAAGCAGATAAGTTTTATATTTAATATTTAGGTGATTTTTTTAGGTTTGAAACGGTGCTGTCATATTGGGTTTCAAGTTAGGTGTTCTGTGGAGAAAGGTGGAAAGAGAAAAAAAAGTCCAGTCATGCAGCATGACCCCATGTGCGAATTTTTGAAGAAATCTTCGACATTTCAGTCGCTATTGGTCGTGTAGAGAAATTTTAGTTTATGATTTTGATAGACAAACATGGAATCAAATTATTAAAAATAATTAGGAGGTACTCTTACTTCCACAAGAGTAGTTCAATCTGAATTTGGACAATGTTTCATGCAAATATTACCGATTTTTACAACTAGCGAACGGCATTATTTCGATTTTTGACTGATTTTTCAACTTTAAAATTTTTGAAAACTTGATACATATTCTTATAGGAAATTTTACGCTGATTCCAAATATACCACATGTTAGTATGCTGAAAAAATTATTTCGCACAACAAATCGCAAAAAACAGGGTATTTTGAAATTGTTGACTACATTTTTGAAAATGTCAACCCGAAGATGTAATCCGATCATGCAGGCCAACGAACTTGAACTTTCTTTTTGTGTCCTTAACATTTTATAATTTGTTTGAAGTTTCTAGCACAATTCTACGGACACTTATCGTCTGGAATGACACATACATACATAATTTTTTTTTTTTTTTTTTTTACAAAACTCCCCTCAAAGGCGGAGGGGGCACACCATTAAATTGTAAAATAAACAAATAAAATTAAAAAGTGGGGAGGACGCCCAGGTTTACCCGACGCCGGCTCTAGGGATAAGGGAAGTTTCAGGACGAGGAGGAAGAATGGGGTGAAAGGAAGTCCCCCTATAAAACGACCACCAGTTCAAGTAAGAACCCCTCAGGACGCGGGTGGTGATACCACGGAGTACTCCCGCGGAGATGCCCAACTGGAGTAACTCCGTGGTGCTTTTCCGGCAACGAACACCGCTCCACGACACGGTCGCAGCCATGACCTTGATGTTATTGGTCGCCACTCCTTTTAGCTCGGAAATCGCTTGCCGCAGGTCATTTCTGTCGTACTTATTTATTACCTACATACATACTTACATACATACATACATACATAAAAAAATGCGTTAAATTCTGAATATGATTCAGAATAGTCTGAAACGGATTTCTGCATGAAATGTTTTCAAAAATTCACATTCTACAAATTTTGAGGCGAGAGCAATAGCTTAATTTTCTTCAAAAATTCGCTAATACAGCTGAATTTTACGAATGCGGGGAATGAGTTGCTGATTGAAGTTATGGTGAAGGGGGAAGAAGTGACAGAATATATGTGGCAGACGTACTCATAGGGAAATACAAGGAACGTAGTTGGGTGGAAGTCTCCCCAGTTTACTTGATCTGCGCTTGTGTTTTTGACGGATCGTTTGTGTCGCTATGAAGGCCGCAATTTGGGACCTGAGATCTTGGAAGTAAACTCCGGAAAACGTCTAGGAACACTAACCTCGAGGCTAATCAAAGGCTAACTCCCACCTTGAAGTGCATGGTGAAAAACAAATGATCTTAACCCGCGGAAATAGCTTAATTCCCTCAAGTATATTCGCTATACTGTTTTTGGTGCCGATCATATATGGCACTGCGGCACCAGAACCGTTAATGTGGCGTGAATGCCACACCATTTTTCAGTATTTCGCCGATAATTTCTAAACTTAGAATTTTTAAGGATTTTGTTCGGGACATGACATCTAGAGAATCAAATTTCCTACAAATTTTGCTTCCATAATTTTTCTTGTCAAAAACTTTCCGACTTACAGCAGTTCAAAGTTAGAAGAAGAAATCCATAATAGAAAAACGCTGCAAATTGTTTCACAAAGGTTTAATATTTTTTCAATTGAGTATGATCATAGTTTTAGTTGGCTTGTGTACGTCATAAGGCCCGTCTATAAACCCCCTAGCCCTATAATTATATACGTATGTTTATATTTCTCGATTTGAGTTCCTATCTATTCAAATATTCATTGCCTTAATAATATCATTATCTAAGTACGTACGAAAAGTCGAGAGGATTTGTTATTAAATATGCGTAGGCAAAGCATTGGTATTACCACACAAATATGACCTAGAAAAAAAACCTATATTCATGCCTCGAAGGAACATGAAATTCGAAAGCAATACAAGTGTAGGAAGTTTTCCAAGCCACCCTGGACCTACTCCCTAGGTCTCGTTACCTCACAACCGGAGGTTCACCGCCCTATTACGCTTACACTATCATATCACTCATATTTTTCCATCAACATTCATTTGAAAGTTGTGCATTTTGAGATGAGTGAATTTTGTCCTAACGCATGAGAATAATAATTATTAGGTCGTGCAGTTGTGGTCGTGCATGATCTGGTCCTAAAGTGTTCTGTTACGAAGTCCTACTGCCCATTGTTATCCTAACCGTGGAATATTAGCTTGCGCAGTTGTGGTTGAGCAGGTTGGAGTTTTAACACGTCAGTCTAACACTCAAAGCCTCTGATAAGACACTTTTTCGCCCGTTTTTGGCCCATAGCATCTATGCGAGTAAAGCAATCGGGATGGTTAAACGTTAGGACCAACTATACCCCAAATGGAGTCTATGTGCGAAAGAACGGGGTTTTTAAGTCGATTCTGAGGCCTTTTATGGCCCGGACGGCGGACGGCGAACGGCGGACGGCGGACGGACATTTCAAATTTGGATTCTACGCACCTTGAAACGTAAAGTGACAAAGTTTGAGGGGGGGTTATAAAAATTTGTTGCTATACGATCACATAGGCTTATTATTGGAAATAATAAACCAATATACTACATGGGAGAAATATCGATGAAGCCGATAAGCACTAATCTTTGGAAGCCGAGGTTAATTACAGTTAAATATATGCGCCCTTCGTAGAGAGGCTAAGTGTGATCAGAATGTATTGATTAGCGCGACGATTTTAAGGTAGGATGATTGAATCATAAACATCATTCTGATCTATTTGTCCTACTAATATATATTTTACTATTTAAAAAAAGGGAAGATTTTTGGGATGCGATCTTTTGAGTATCTAGACCACAAAACTATACCTACACATAATATTGAGCTATATATCCCACTAATCTAGGTGTATTTCACTAAAAGGATTGATTTCAGCATCCCCAAGAATACTTCATACCCACTTCGTCTCACCTCCCAAGCCGTGGTGCCGGCACCAAAAACCCGTTTATGGAGCACATCCAGACACATATTTTATAGCATGCCATTCTTGATCCGCTCATTGCCTGACGAAATGAGATCCCCATCAAATTTTTCCCGCTCCAATTATATAAAGAAAATTTTTTCATGGTTGATTTCCCGTGGAGTTGAAAATTGCTTAGATGCTCTTTCCAGCATTTATGTAAACTAATTCTGTATTGTCTATATTTTAAGCATTAAAAGTTAGCTTCATTTTTTTCTTTTTTTCTGCTTTTCTAAATAGGTAAATTTAATAGTCCCTGCTGAGTTAGTTCTCCGTGTGTTACACATGTAAAAGAAGAATAAAACTGCAATGTTATTCATAAAGAACTCCCCCTAGCCGCACAGTAATAATAATAAAATCAGGGTCAAGTTTAATTTGGGAAGATTAAGCACCAGTTCCAGGTTCCATATTTATGTGATATGTGATATATACCTGTGCAGTATCTGTGCATATAATTGGGCATGAATAGGGCCTACAGTCAGAGGCAAAAACGTCGCCAATAAAAAACTTTCAACCAAGACTGGAACTGACGCTTAAGCTTCCTAAATCGTTTACATCCAGTCATGGAGACACAAACTCCGCCCACCTCGAAAAGTTTAATTTGGTTTGGAAATGGTTTAATTTAATTTGTACAAGGTTTAATTTGGTTTGGATAAAGTTTAATTCGGTTTGGAAAACGTTTAGTTCGGTTTGGATAAATTTTAATTTGGTCTGGAAAAGGTTGTATTTGGTTTAGAAATGCTATAATAACCGAAGGATTTTTACAAAAATGAACGTATCGATTTAAAAGTGCTGAGTACGTGACTCACCTGAGGTTGTCTCTGGTAGATCGTATGGGTTTTGCTAATGCTCGCGTACCTGGAAACTTTGTCGAATTATCTCGTTTTGAGATAGGGAAATCAACGTTAAACTATCCCGAAAACGGTACACTTTCCGAGTACCCTCAATTTACTGTCAGAAAAAGTTACCTACATTATTAAATAAGCTTGTCATTTTAGCGAATTGTTGAAAAAAATTAAGCTATTGCTCTCGCCTCAAAATTTTTAGAATGTGAATTTTTGAAAAAGTTTTATGCAGAAATCCGTTTCAGGCTATTCTGAATCATATTCTGAAGTTTAAAGCATTTTATTATGTATACATGTATATATGTATGTATGTATGTGTCATTCCAGAGGATAACTGCCTGTAGAATTGTGCTAGAAACAAACAAATTCTAAAATGTTAAGGACACAAAACGAAAGTTCAAGTTCGTTGGCCAGCATGATCGGATTACATCTTCGGGTTGAAATTTTCAAAAATGTAGTCAAAAATTTCAAAATAGCCTGTTTTTTGCGATTTGTTGTGCGAAATAATTTTTTCAGCATACTAACATGTGGTATATTCGGAATCAGCGTAAAGTTTCCTATAAGAATATGTATCAAGTTTTCAAAAATTTCAATGTTTAAAAATCAGTCAAAAATCGAAATAATGCCGTTCGCTAGTTGTAAAAATCGGTAATATTTGCATGAAACATTGTCCAAATTCAGATTGAACTACTCTTATGGAAGTATCCCTGTATAACCAATCCTAGAACCATGCTGTTTAAAACGTAGGTAGTAGGTGCTTGTTAAAAAAAAAGAGAAAAAAATTTAATCACAACTGATGAGTTTACTCTGTGAAATATTCCGTCCTCCGATTCTCTCGGTCGCTCTCTTTAATGTTTTACGCTCAACTGTTTTAGGACTTGATGTAGCTTTAATACTGACTGAGGCTTAGAAAATATCAGCCATGAAATTATGAAGAAGTTCTATTTATGTACGTACTAGCACGTAGTATGGCACGTACTGATGATGTTATGATAGGATACTGTTAAGATTTCAACTGCCTTCAACACTGACCACATTGGACATCGAAATCTACATTTGTCTTTTAATCTACAAGATTAGTTTAATAATAATAAAGTATGAGTACCTCCTAATTATTTTTAATAATTTGATTCCATGTTCGTCTATCAAAATCATAAACTAAAATTTCTCTACACGATCAATAGCGACTGAAATGTCGAAGATTTCTTAAAAAATTCGCTCATGGGGTCATGCTGCATGACTGGACTTTTTTTTCTTCTAAGTCTACTTACGTCCATAACACTACATTTTAATTCAGTCCATACACAATATTTTAATTCAGTTTATACTCATGCTGGTCATTGTGTAAGTTTTGTGATTGAAAAAAAAAAAGAAGTTTAATTTGGTTTGGAAATGGTTTAATTTGGTTTGGATAAAGTTTGATTTGGTCTGGAAAAGGTTGTTTTGGTCTGGAAATGCTATAATAACCGAAGGATTTTGACAAAATGAACTTATCGATCAAAAAGTACGTGACTCACCTGAGGTCGTCTCTGGTAGATCGTATGGGTTTTGCTCATGCTCACGTACGCGGCTGGTGGCGACTCTTCGAACGCTTTCGATAGTCGGAACGCGACTGGAGCGGGCGGCCGTCCTACCCCACCGAAGTCTCGATTTGGCCACCGCAGTGGGGCGACCCAACCGCTCTATCCAGGGATTCCCGCGTAGCCGAGGTTCAAAATCCAAAGACAGGCCAAAAGCTGTTGGGGTTCCCCCGGACTGCCGGAAACTCGATATGCGAGTTCGATGGATTATGTTGATTTTTCCGAGGGTCTTTTTACGAGTCCTGAATAAGGTTGATTACAAATTTTATTCCATGCAGGGTTTCCCGAACTTTCTCTGTATGAGGTTTGACCACTTTGTTACCGTACGTCGATCGGCAGCACAAATCTCCTGAGAGGCCATGCATCGTACAATATGTTCTCAGTCAATACAATGAACAAAGTACAGGTGGAATTATTTTGGGTTTTTAGGACGTCCCTCAGAAGCAATGCCTTATTGGCAAGGCTTTTTATTTAAGAGGGACGACATACTGGAATTGATCTAGGGGGTGGGGGAAAACCCAAGTGTGTGTGTGTGAGTGTGTGTCTATGTGTGAGTGTGACAAATTTTTTCGACGCTGCCCAGGCCACAATCCTCAACCGATTTTGGAGAGTATTTGTTTTTTCGATTCCTATTTTATTCTAGTTATTGCACCAAACTTCAGGTAGGTAGGTACATGTTTATAATAATGTGTATGTACATCTTGATCGCTAATCATGTTGATGTTCCCGCATGAGATTTTCCTAACCCAAGGCGAATTTCGATGTTGCCTTAACAAGTTCCCAACTACCTTTATAAGTTCCCTTTCTTCTAACTACATCTATTTCTAGTGAAAAAATTAAACCACAGACAAAGTTGCTAATTTGACACTTCTTCCATTATGAAAGAATTCATTACATGTAAGGTGGTTAATAACTCGGGCTTAATTATGAAGATTTAGAGTGGTGTAGTAACGTTAGTGTGACTTTTGAATCGTTTCGTTCAACCGTACAATGATTCCCTATTCGTACACTATCACTCTGAGGTTAGCTTCTGGTTTGCTTGCGCGAGAAAAACCTAGGGACGTTCGATACTTATCGATATTAGTACGGTATAGATACTTTTCTTTCGGTACCAAGTATTTTGAGATCGATACTTTCCTTTCGATACTAGTACTGGTATCGGAAAAAAGTCAAGTATCGTAAGAAATACTTACTCAAATGGAAATTAATCATCAACTTATTGTATTGTGTGCATGAAATGGTGCATGGACATGGGAAAAGAACGCCAAAGAACGAAGCTGATGATGAGATGTCGCGGTACTTGAGCCAACAAGTGTTGTCATTGAAGGCAGACCCACTAACAGAGTGGGAGGGCATGAGGACGATATATCCTGGGCTTTATCAGCAAGCCCGGCTGATGCTGATTGCAACTTCTGTTCCATGTGAGAGACTATTCTCGAAGACAGGGATAATTTTGAATGAATCAAGAAGCCGCCTGTCCCCCAGACATCTCAATGAACTGGTGTTTCTGAGCGGTATGGGGAAACAAATTTGGGATTTGAAGGGGTAAAACCAATCAAACTTTGTAAAAATTTTTGAATGTTAATTTTTAAAATAATTAAAAGCGGTGGTGGTTTATTGAAGGGTGTTTTACTTACTTGCCTGTTCAGTTCCTTTAACATATTTTTATTATCTTATAGTCAGTAGGTACCTACAATACATTTCTTTTAATAATCTACTTATTAGTTAGCATCAGTACTACTGAATAATATTTTATTAGTACTAGTGTAGTATACCTGTATACTATTGTAGTTAGTAAACTGATTTTCTTTCTCACTTTTGCTAATGATTATTTTGTATCGATACAAGTACAGTATCGATACTTTTGATTCGATACTAGTACGGTATCGATATTTTGATTCAAGTACTTTTACGAGTACTAATATATATACTTTACTGATATCGAACATCCCTAGAAAAACCTCTTTTCGTACAACGACTCAACTGAAAAAACTCCGTATTGTAATGTGAACGATCGAGATTGGGAACGCGTCAACCCTGCTTCCCCCACCACATCTTGTGAAACTCAAGATTGCATTTTCCACGGCAGAATCCGCCTCGCAAGAGTATATGACGATACGAAACCCCATTGTCACGAAGAAAAGATAACTTCGTTCTAATGGGATTAAGGACGCAGCGTTAACAACTCAGGTTATCGGATTTCAAACCCCGTTCACAATGGTGCATTGAACGATGAAGAGAAACAATCCGTTGATTAGACAGCGGGAATCTTATTCAAAGAAAAATCAACTTCGTAATACAAACTCTCCAAGCTCGCTTTCTAATGTTTACCAATTTACTAATAGCGTTTAGAACTAGTTTTGGTACCTATAACTTTTGGTATATTCTAGTTTAGGGTGGAGGGACCAGTGTTTCGACACCTTGAGAAATTTTGACTTTCACAAGCAATTTAGTTATGTTCTTTTGTTTGTTCAAACTTGAATCTTACATCTATTGCTGCATCAGGATGTCCTAAAACTGCTCAGTATTGAAAAAATCACTAATTCAAACCACAAAACATCATAAATTTGTTTATTTATATAAATATAAAAAATAAAGAACGAATAGAGATCTATATTGACAGCACTGTCAATCACTGAGGGTAGCATTAGTTTGGGGACTAGTAATTGACATTTGCATTTTCACATGTTATTATTTAGGTAGATTGTTATTATATTATTTATTGATTATATTATTTTATTATTTAGATTATTACCAAAAAATGATACCATAAATGCAATCTCCAAAAAAAAAGAAAAAAAAAAAATGATTGAGAAAAACCATGGGAACAATGGAATGTGAAAATGTAGGGGGCATGGTGAAGCAAAATAAAACACACACTTCCTTAGCAAAATCACAAGAAACAGCACCAAAGAAAGGACAACACGAGGTTCTGTTAGGTAACCTTCTCCATTTCACAAAAACCTGCCTGAAACCTTTCTCCCCCTCTATACTTCACTGAGATGGTATTTTGTTTCCAAATTCAGAAGGATCAAGCCCGTACAACACTTTTATGCCTAATTATTCAAACTTTTTCGTGAGATGTCAATTACTGGGTCCTTGTCAAATACTGGTCCCTCCACCCTATGGCACACCATAGTGTATCTTATTATTTCAAACAATCTAGATAAAGCCATAAATCTACTTTTTATCTGGAATGAGCTTGCTTAGAGATTTCTCGTACAACATGTCAGGTGAGCATGCTGGCTATCAAAACTTTTAAAAAGGTTCAATGATATTGACACGTATTCAAAACTGGTTAAATTCTAGACATACTACTATACTAAGATAATACTACTATAATACTAATATATACATACCACAAGTTAATAACAAGATAATACTACAAGGTAATACTACTATCAAAGCTTATGGCTATTCAACTGATTTTGTACGCAAAAATAAATTCATCCCGCCATATGAGCAATCTGACTCATGCTGTTATCACTTTACAGAATGCCAATTCCAGGATTCCACAGATTAACAACTCGAATTTCATGATACATTCTTGGTTTTTTGAAGCCTAGCTATCAGTCATGCGTAAAGTATTTGAAACGCATATGAAAGGTTTTGTTACATGGATCCAAAACGTATTGCTGGATAACAATGACACAAAGCTTAAGTCGAGAAAGAAAAGAAGTAAGAAAACGTTAACAGATGCAAAACTGCACACTAAATTACTCGTAAACACTAAACTAAACATTAAATTATATAGTCCGATATTGAAGACATTATGAACTTTATAATTCTCACTCCATTAGTAGTGAGTGCGCATGCGCACACTTGATAAAACATTTAAGTATCTATCTTTGATGATCCAATCGTTCGAATTCGCTCAATACAGGAGGGAGGAGGAAGAAGTCACAGAGTGATTTTTTTTTTCTTTTCTAAATGATGTGAACTGTAAATAGTTTACATTTCAGTTGTGATAATGCTTAATGTTAGTAGACCAGGTCTAATTTACATGGAACGTGGAGAGATTGGTACTCCTTTCATAAATGTAGTTAACAATTATCACATCTTATGCGAGTAAACAATATTTCGTTGCATTTGGTAACATAAATGGTTATAGAATAATTACATAAATAACTTACATAGGTATATATCTTTTGCGAATGATTTTATAAATAACTTTCAAATATTTACTCCTGTTTACAACTTTTTCAAATGTTTATAACGCTAAATCTCTGATTCGCTTTCTTTTAAGTCTCCTTTGTTCTCGCTCAGGTGGTTGATTATCCAGGAGTAGTTGGAGAGTTTCGATGTGGTTTTCTTGAAGTGAAGAAAAGTGGCGATGGCTGCCATGGCTTACAGCCATCGCCACTTTTCTCAGCCATCGCCACAGAGTGATTGATTATGAAATGTATCGCGATTGGATCAACTTGCGCAAACGATGCCAGAGCCAAAAATGTCGTAACTACTCAGGAAATTTTAATGGCGTCTTTCGGAATTGAGTGGGTTATTTTCACGAAGGTCACCTACAAGCTTAATCGCAGTCGAGCCATTAGCCTGTGTACAAGCGCTGCAGTGAATTTTGTCAAACTCCTATTTTTTAGGACGTCGCTCTGTCTTATAGGCAAGGCTTTTTATTTAAGAGGGACAACATACTGGGATTGATCTAGGGGGGGGGGGGGGGGGACAACACAAGCATGAGAAAAAAAAAATATTAATAACCGCATACATATCCGTTTCAGACCATTCTAAGACCAAATCCGTGAAAAAAACCATAGGTATATTTGGATGGATAGTTACCGGTTCTTTCAAGTGCTGCCAAGCTACGAATCTCGACCGATTTTCGTGATTATATTTTGTTCAACAATGAATTCGATTTAGTTTTGGAATGCATATCAGGGGTTTCATATTGCATCATGGCAGTAAATGGAGGGGACAATACTCATAAATCATGATGTTTTAACAATTGTTGTCCAATTTTCGTGATTCTTTTTTTGTTCAACTATGAATTTGGTCTAGTTTTGGATCGTTCATAAGGAGTTTCAAATTCCAGTATGGCAGGGAAGAATGAAGAGGATAATAGTAATAAATCATGATGTATTAACTAATCTCGTAAGATGGAATGGAGGGGGAAATACTAATAAATCATGATAGTCTAACAATTTTCGTGATTCGGTCTAGATTAGGAAAATATATCAGAAGTTTCAAATTTCATCATAGGAGGGGATGAATGAAGAGGATAATAGTAATAAATGATGTATTAACTAATCTCGTCAGATTTTCGTGATCTATTTACCCGCTCTATTTTGCTCTGAAAACGAGCGATTTTTTTTTCTCGGAGGGATATCTGATTATGCATTTTTTCGAAGATGATTTAATGTTTTATTAAATACCTAATTACTGTACACTGATTATAGGTAATTATTAACTAGGTTTTTATTAAGAATAAAGATGCAGGTTTTGGCGGGCATCAACCCTTTTCTCCTCTTGCAAATTTCAACCGCTTTCGCCCCTTCAGAAATATTCAAATTGTCCAAGTTACAAATAGTGACGAAGGTTTTGCCAATTACTCTAAAGTTGGGGAATTTGTAGTATGTACAGATTCACGAAACAAAATCGTGATGCTATTTTGAATCATTGATGTATGGTTAAAAAATGATGAGAACTTGGAGCAGTTACGTTTTCTATTCTCCAAGTTCCAGAATCAATAATATGTACAGATTCACGATACAAAATTGTGATGCTATTTTGAATCATTGACTAAAGGGATGGTTAAATGATGAGAAATTGGGGCAGTTAAGTTTTCTGTTCTCCAAGTTCCAGAATCAATAATATGTACAGATTCACGAAACAAAATTGTGATGCTATTTTGAATCATTGAGGGATGGTTAAATGATGAGAACTTGGAGCAGTTACGTTTTTTGTTCTCCAAGTTCCAGAATCAATAATATGTACAGATTCACGAAACAAAATTGTGATGCTATTTTGAATCATTGACTAAAGGGATGGTTAAATGATGAGAAATTGGGGCAGTTAAGTTTTCTGTTCTCCAAGTTCCAGAATCAATAATATGTACAGATTCACGAAACAAAATTGTGATGCTATTTTGAATCATTGACTAAAGGGATGGTTAAATGATGAGAAATTGGAGCAGTTGCGTTTTCTGTTCTCCAAGTTCCAGAATCAATAATAGGTACCTACAGATTCACGAAACAAAATTGTGATGCTATTTTGAATCATTGAGTAAAGGGATCGTTAAATGATGAGAAATTGGAGCAGTTAAGTTTTCTGTTCTCCAAGTTCCAGAATCAATAATATGTACAGATTCACGAATCAAAATTTTGATGCTATTTTGATTCATTGGCTAAAGGGATGGTTAACTGATGAGAAATTGGAGCAGTTGCGTTTCTGTTCTCCAAGTTCCAGAATCAATAATAAGTACAGATTCACGAAACAAAATTATGATGCTATTTTGAATCACTGACTACAGGGATGGTTAAATGATGAGAAATTGGAGCAGTTAAGTTTTCTGTTCTCCAAGTTCAAAGACCATTTCGAGCCGTCACTCGGCGGAATCACTTGAAGGGACTTTCTACGCCGTTTCACCTGATTTCAGGCTCCTCGTGACGGAATCCAGTAAGAACCGCTCCGCGAAAAAAATGTAGCAGACGTGTAGTAACGCCCTCTCGTTCGTTAATTACGGACGTTAAAGGAAAAAAAAGAAGATTGTTAGGCGTGCAAAACGCACTCGAAGAAAAAACCTGAAGGCTGAACTGCCGAAGTGTAGGGCCCATCTGTCTGTTCTCGCATGTCGAAGTTTTAAAAGGGGATAGGGTGAAAGAAAATTGAAACCTATGGACGGGAGAGGTCGACACTTTTTTAGAAAGTATGTAATTTTGTGCGAATGACCTGACATTCATCTTGTCGGTTAATGGTATTATACAGGAGCAACGATGCCTTTAACGGTTACAGCTCTCTTACAGCTGGCTACCTACGATGCAACACCCACTCAGGGAGTTTGTACAATATTGCTGAAATCTGTAACATCAATCGAGCAAATCCTAGTTTAAAGGTAGAGTTTCCGTAGGATCTTTAGCAATAATCAGCACTGCCCATGTACAGAGTCTGAACACATACTTACATTTGAAAAAGTTCCAGTCATGCTGCATAATCGTAAGAGCGAATTTTCGTAAATTATTGTAACATATTATGTTATATTGTTTTGAAAATTAAGGACTTTGAGGGAAAAGAAATTGGTAACTAACAATTTGATGGCAAACACCTCTTTCTAAATAATATTCTTCGATTCGAAAAGAGATTCTACAATTCTATGACCAACAATAACAATTACTATAACCAAGATTAACTCCTCAACCAAGTGATAACAAAACAAGCGAGATTGTTTACTATATTAATTTATAACATAAATAAATATAAAACTACATTAATAGAAGAACAAGCACGAAGGAAATGCGTGATAAATTGTGAGTTTTCCAACGAATGGAGAACGATTTTTGTCCGATGAAACCTAAAGAACTTTCATTTCCCCAGCAACGGCTGGGGAAACAATTTCGTGACTCATCACCGTCTCCCAACCGCGTCTCCCAAAAAACGTGACACTTTTCGACAGTTAGCTCAAGGCTAAAACATGTTCCATGCTAAAATAAATTTTAATCAAAAAGTAAAATACCTATTCAAGAACAAAATATCTTTACATAAAAATATATTGCTATTAAACGCTCAGGCTGATAACCTCAGCCAAAAAGTGATGAAATGTGATGATTAGTGTACCCCCCTTTTGGTTTATTATTTCCAATAATAAGCCTATGTGATCGTGTAGCAAAAAATTTTTATAACCCCCCTCAAACTTTGTCACTTTACGTTTCAAGGTGCGTAGAATCCAAATTTGAAATGTCCGTCCGCCGTTCGCCGTCCGCCGGCCTAAGAATTTACTTAAAAAACCCGGCTTTCGCACATACACTCAATTTGGGGTCTAGTTGGTCCTAACCTTTAAACATCCCGATCGCTTTACTCGCACAGATGCTATGTGCCAAAAACGGGCGAAAAAGTGTCTTTTTCGAGATTTTGAGTGTTACTCGTGTTAGACGCACGCCTGGCACACTTGGCAGGGGGTCACGGTGAGTGGTTAGGGGGGTGAGACGGGGGGTGGAGTGAGAGGAGGCGCCGCCGCACCTTGTGGGGGCTGGAGTGACCAGGGGCGTAGCAGAGGGGTGTAGGAGAATGGATATTTATTACTTTTACGTGTTATACCCATATAATACACCGCGGCACCATGAGGTGGGTACAGCGTTCCTTCGAGGCATGAATATATGTTTTTTTCTAGGTCATATTTGTGTGTTAATACCAATGCTTTTCCTACGCATATTTAATAACATATCCTCTCGACTTTTCGTACGTACTTAGATAATGATATTATTAAGGCAATAACTATTTGAATAGATAGGAGCTCAAATCGAGAAATATAAACATGCGTATATAATTATAGAAGTATAGGTTGTGGCAACTCGAAACAGGACACGCCGAGGAGTCTGGACGGGCCTTATGACGTACGCAAGCCAACTAAAACTACGATCAAACTCAATTGAAAAAATAATAAACCTTTGTGAAATAATTTGCAGCGTTTTTTTTTTAAATTTTAACTGGCATGAAATTTTTACAGCATAAGTGGTATTTAATAGTTATTTAAATTGTAATATGACAAACATCATTCAATTTAAGCAGCTCTTTATAAATATACAAATTCATTGCCGATAAAATTGAATGATAATTTAAAGTAGTGTCTGTCTTTCTTATAATGTCTCTGAAAAACACTGTTCTCGGACCATCGTACTCCGGACACTCCATGATTACGTGCTCAAGTGATCCATTAGGTGCTCCACAAGTTTGGCATTTAGCAGTTTAAATTTGATTGATGCGATGTTAATAACTGTCACAGACCCCACAGTAGACTTTCAAGCGGATAATAACTCGTCCCAAACGTTTTTCAATACCCCTCGTCCTATCATAAAACCACGGGACCTGAGGTGGGTATGGTTGTAGCATCTTATAAAATAAGGCATTTGGTAATCTTATAAAATAAGGGACCTTTACTCGGTCATCCGAGAAAGTGGATACTTGACAGCTGCGTGCAATGCACTATTTAGGTACTCTGAGCTGTCACACTCCTCTGTTTTGTATTGATATCAAATTTGTCAATGGAAATCATCCCATTCGTTTTCATAACCAATAATCACGTCAACAGTAGGATGAGTGGAGTGACGGAAGGTTACCAAGAATTTAGAGTGTGTTAGGGAAACACTCGAGAGTATCTATACTTGTGTTGCACTTGCACTTACACTTCCCACACTTATGCTTACTCAACCTAGACAAAACGATAGTGAAAAAACATTGTATATTTCCACGAAAAATAAAGAGTTACAATGATCTCACAACAATATAACAACACAATAATTTCCACTTCTCACACTTATGCTTACTCAACCTAGACTAAAATAAATATACCAACGCTTCAAAACGGAAGTTAGTGAAAATCGTTGTATATTTCCACGAAAAATAAAGAGTGACAATGTTAAATCGATTGTTTGTTGTTACAAACAAGTTATTGTTTGTTACTGATGATGGCATAACCGTCGAAATCAATTTAACATTGTAACTCTTTTTTTTTCGTGGAAATAGACAACGTATTTTCACTAACTTCCGTTTTAAAATGGGTTTCTACAACTTCGTCGCGAGTGATTTAGTTCATACCAACTAATTTTTCGTTATCATTCAAAGCAAGAATAACAGAATTTGTGTACTTCTCGTATTCGTATTACTTTCGTATTCGTATCACTCGTATCAGCAGGAATAATCAGCAGGAATAACAGAGAATCAGCGGGAATAACAGAGAATTTGTACTTCTATTATTCGTATTATTTTCGTATTCGTATTACTCGTAATTACGAAAACAAGCTGTTAGAGAGAGCACGAGGAAAGCTAACCTTTCTCGCTATGATTTCTCATAGCGTTTTCGTAAGCCCGAGGGAAAGATTACTCTTATAGTGAAGTTAACATGAATCTTGTATTGACACACTGCTTAAAACTCGTAGTAGGCAATTTTCAAAATATAACATGAAATGAGAATCAACGACCACCTATGTACATCTACATCACACAAAAAAGATTCAGCCATGAAGAACACAAGTCTTTAAAACGTGTAAAATAAATCTTGAAAGCTTATCCCTTCAAACGACATCTTGAGATGAAAATACTGATACGTCGAAATTTCGAACAAAATGCCGCTAATAGAGAGTTTTTGTTCTTCCCGTACGATTTTCCCCCGTTATCGCGTAGAGCAGCGTCTAGAGCAAGCAACTGCAGATGCTAGCTCTTCGCGTATTTCTACACGTATTTTTACACGTATGTACACGAATAACCAAACGCTATCGTCACGCTAAAGTCTCTTTAGTATTTCAATGTCAACGATTCTCTTGAATTCGAGATCGAATAGAAGAGGATTGAATTCATTTTACATTTACACTCTGCTTCATCAGCTGTTTTCACAGGCATCGATGTTCGAGTAAACATAACTATTACCTAAGAAAAAAATTGTATTCACTAACTCCCATATTTTGTTGAATTCATCGGTTTTCATCTGATCACCGAAGTCAAGCAACGTCGGGCTTGGTTAGTATCTACTTGGATGGGTGACCGTTCGGAAGCGCCCCAATTTCGGTATCTTATATTTTTTGTCTCATCATTCAATTTTTCATCTATCTACATCAAGTTTACTTAATCAGGCCTCGTGGGAAAATTCGTTTTGAGTGCCTTCCCTGCTTTATCAAATCTTCGTTTCCATGATCTGAGTGGGCAATTAGCTCAAATTCAACTACCAACCTAATGAATTTGCAATTGAACTGACAACAGCTATCGTATAAAATCGTATTATTCAAACCCAAACCTGCTCGTTGTCTGAATATTTATGTTGGCAGATAAAACTTTGTTGTACGAAATGTACATGCAGATGCCTACAAAGAACAGACCGTAGGTACCTACTTTAAACTCGGAAAAGTATCGACTACTGCATTCACTCCCAAGTAGCTGAACAGGATAGCTGGCTTTTGGACGATATAGGTACTTTGTTCACGTAATCAACGGAATTTAATAGTACATTTTATAAATTAATAGTACATAGTAAATTTATCATAGGTTTAACTTTAAATGGGAAAAGTTATTAGACGGCAGTCAGAGGGAGAACCAATACTTTCAAAACTGTGATCACCTTTGTGTCAGGTAATGATGACTACGCGTAGAATGGGATTCCAACGGAAGCATTTATTCCGCCTACTAGTTGTAATAGTTCTACGCGTTGACGCAAAAAATTGCGCATGCGCAGTTGGTATTTCCGTGTTTTTGAGGACACGGGTAGATAATTAAGGGAAGAACAAAAACTCTCTAACGACCCTTCTGGTTGACGTGCGAGGGAAAAAACATGAACAAAAGACAAATACAAAGGTTAAAACAACAACAAAATACACCAGCACGAAAGCTGGAAAAGTCAGGCAATTCCGTCGGGTGAGTCCATACTGACGATTGTATGTATGTGTCCATACCAACTGCTGTGGTTGCTAAGTTAGGGTTATCCTGGAGAAAGGTCACGTTTTCGTCTCGCAATGTCGCAATTACGATTCCAAAAAAGCTGAGCACTAGAAAAGCTCGAATACGAGAAAATGAATACGAGAAGTACAAATCCTTTCTAATATTTTTATTAATTATCCGAAACTATCACAATCATCAACATATTGTGACTATAAAACATGCGTATTCAACTAATAATAAACTGGCTCTTGATTCTCCGTCACAGAGTGGTCGAGAGAGACGTCATTTCTCAACCACAAGATATACTAAGTAACAACATAGTCCTGGATTTCGTATGGATCATGTCACACGTTGGCAGTTGAGGGTACGAGAGAGTGGATTAATTAGTAAAGCGTGATGCAATGGAAAGAGAAATGATTAATATCGCTAGCCCTTATAGAGACACATATCCCTTTTTCCAACGTCTCTGGAAGGATAAGTGGTGTGAGAATTACGAAATTTCAGCTAAAGGATCATACAATATGGCTCTACAACCGGATATACCATCATCACCATGGTTCAGAGGAAATATTGTTTCCAAATCGTGGAGCAGAACGATAGTCAGGCTGAGATCACATCATGGTATATGCAATGAATACCTAAAACGTTTCAATTATCATGAATCTCCTCAATACCAATACTTCGAGTTCTCTATAGGATCATTGGAGCACCTCTTTATGGAATGCCCAGTTTTTTTTATTGCGAACGTGACCAGATGTTTATTGAATTATACCAACTTACGACGCAGCCATTTAATTGGCAACACCTTCTTTCTCTGAATGATATCCGAGTGTTCAAAGCCCCATATGATTACACAGTCCGGTGCAATTTCTATGTTTGAAGTGAATAAAATAGACTACATTTTAAAATAACATTGTGATAAATGTAATAAATAATTGTACATTATTGTAATAAATTGTGGCTAATAAAAAATTCCAAAGAAGAAGGAAAAGAAAAAAAAAAAAAAAAAAAAAAAAAAAGCACAAGCTTTGGAGTTTGACCGAAGCTATAGGTTGATCAATCAGCAATTTAACATAATTTAGGATCATCCGCAAAAATCCAGCAAGAGATAGATAGAACAGCAAGATAGGTTGCTATCTGACAGCAACTCACGCTGTTTATAATGAGTAGGAAGAACTCGAAGCCTAAATGGCTGTAACTGAAGACACGTCTTTTTACGAACCTCGTGACTGAGGCGTAATAATATAAATTGATGAAAATTTCGTGATTCAGAAATATTATACTACAAAGAAGAATTCGACGAACGAAGAACGAAAGAAGATGAATACGACGAAGAACTACGAACGAACAACGAAGAACTACTACGAACAAGAACGAACTACTAAGATGAAGAATTAAAGAACGAAATAGTTGTGTTGTTTTCACTCTAATTCACTCGCCATCTGCAGGTGGGCTCGCGAAAATGTCAGTTTCGGCGATAAACATCAGCGGGCTTCTTCAGAGACCTTGGCAACATCCTTTTTACTGTAGAATCTTTTACGGGTCGTTAGCTACGGTACGCTGTTCTATCACAATGCGTTATGTCATCTTGAGGAAGCTCCTCTATTCTCCAGTAATCGGAGAGGAGACGATCTTCTTTTTCGGTTACCCAGTGTTGCCAAACGTACCGGGATTGCAGTTTGGGTACCGGGATTTCGAGTTTTCAACAGAATATCTATTTACAGGGGTCAAATCACAAAGTTGTCAACACTCATATTTGATTTATCTGATCTTCAATTCCATGCTTGTCTATCTGAAAAACGCGGGAAATTGTTCGCGTTCCGCCTACAAGAGGCTCATTGGTTTGGGGCAAGCGAATGCTGATGTTATTCTCAATAGCGTGTACCGCGTGGCGTGTGTCCATTAAACCTCATTTGTATGACGATTGTTGATTATAGTTTACGTCTTTTGGTTTATTATTTCCAATAATAAGCCTTTGTGATCGTGTAGCAAAAAATTTTTATAACCCCCCCTCAAACTTTGTCACTTTACGTTTCAAGGTGCGTAGAATCCAAATTTGAAATGTCCGTCCGCCGTCCCCCGTCCGCCGTCCGGGCCATAAAAGGCCTAAGAATTGACTTTAAAAACCCGTTCTTTCGCACATAGACTCCATTTGGGGTCTAGTTGGTCCTAACGCTTAACCATCCCGATCGCCAAAACGGGCAAAAAAGTGTCTTTTTCGAGGCTTTGAGTGTTAGACTGACGTGTTAGACGCACGCGTGGCACGCTTGGCAGGGGGTCACGATGGGTGGTGAGGGGGGTGAGCGGGGGTGGAGTGAGAGGAGGCGCCGCGGCACCTTGTGGTGGCTGGAGTGACCAGGGGCGTAGCAGAGGGGTGTAGGAGAATGGATATTTATTACTTTTACGTGTTATACCCATATAATACACCGCGGCACCATGAGGTGGGTACAGAGTTCCTTCGAGGCATGAATATATGTTTTTTTTCTAGGTCATATTTGTGTGTTAATACCAATGCTTTTCCTACGCATATTTAATAACATATTCTTTCGACTTTTCGTACGTACTTAGATAATGATATTATTAAGGCAATAACTATTTGAATAGATAGGAGCTCAAATCGAGAAATATAAACATGCCTATATAATTATAGAAGTATAGGTTGTGGCAACTCGAAATAGGACACGCCGAGGAGTCTGGACTGGCCTTATGACGTACGCAAGCCAACTAAAACTACGATCAAACTCAATTGAAAAAATAATAAACCTTTGTGAAATAATTTGCAGCGTTTCTGTTATTACTACACTATCTTTACCGAATATGTGATTATTATACGTTTACGATACTCCCTGTTATACATTCTTAAAACGTTGTCTATCTAAGTAAGAATTGTGTTGTACATGATATGATACTTCCTGTATGTGTACACTCTTGAATATATTATATTCTCTCTCTCTCTCTCTCTCTCTCTCTCGCACTATTCCACAAACTTTCTTCTCGTTCATATTCAAAATCACCAACCATTCTTGCATTCATTTTATTTTCTACATGAGTTGTGATCTGAGTGTTGTCAACACTTGTTAACTTGATGTAGATACATGAACAATAATTGCTGAAATTGCGGCGCTCCCGGACGGTCACCCATCCAAGTACTAACCAAGCCAGACGTTGCTTAATTTCGGTGATCAGACGAAAACCGATGTATTCAACGAGATATGGGCGTTGGTTGGTGAATACAATTATTTTCTTAGGACATAGGTCTGTTTACTCGAACCTAGCTATTCGATGCCTGTGAAGACAGCTGATGAAGCAGCGTGTAAATTTAAAATGAATTCAATCCTCATCTATTCGATCTGGAATTCAAGAGAATCGTTGACATTGAAATACTATAGAGACTATAAGTTGACGATAGCGTTTGGTTTCTCGTGCACATATGTGTAGAAATATGCGAAGAGCAAGCATCTGCAGTTGCTTGCTCTAGACCAGTGGTTCCTAACCTTTCGTGACCCATCGCCCCTTTTTGGAGATTGGCTCAACTCTATCGCCCCCCATTGTTTTTTTTCATTTTATCTCTAATTTTATTTTTTGATGCAAAAAATACTGAATGGAAAATGCAAGTGCCTAATGCAGTTTTAGTATTTAAAAAAATTTTATTACCACCATTTATGTACCTAAAAAATTATAGTGTATAATAGAAAAACAATCGTTTTTAATGGCTGCCTTGTGCTTGGTGGAGTTCAATTAAAGTTCGAATGTCCGGCTTTATGTTCGTCAAGTGCAGGCGCAAGTCTCCTTAGTGGCAAGTGTCTAACTTGTTTCTTTGTTTTGTGAGGAGCTGGACAACAACACTAAATCCTTTTTCAACTAAATACGTTGATGGGAACTAGATGAGAAGATGCTCTAATTTTCGCCACAGTTGTGAATAGGTGTCCATAAGCTTCAACCAGGCTAACTGACTGCTTGAACAAAATTTTTGACTCACAGTCATATTTAATATATAAAAATTCCGTTTGCAAAGAATTATCAAGCTAATCCACAGCTTCGTACGAGAATGGATCTAGAATCCAATCCGGGATTTGTAAATTGGTCAGATCTTGAAATCTTGTTCTCATGTCGTTTTTTAACTGACCAAGGTGTTCAGTAAATATTATAATTTTTTCTTCTGGGAGTTCACCAGTATCGTTCTCTGGCTCATCGCCCTCCACTCATTTATCGCCCCCCTGTCAACCCAAATCCCCCACTTGGGGGCGATCGCCCCCAGGTTGGGAACCACTGGTCTAGACGCTGCTCAACGCGTTAACGGGGGAAAGACGTACGGGAAGAACAGAAACTCTTTCATTTCGAGACATACTCGAAAAGGCTCCTAGTCGTCGACGATGCGAAAACAGTCGAAATTTCTACGACAGTAAAAGTTGTCTCGTTGATGGGAATATCTGGGCCCATCGGCGTTGCGGAACCGCGTGAACACACCGTAGCGGACTAGAGAGTGACAGGTGAGTGGGCAAGGTCAGTGGTAAACCCGCAACTCCGAGCTGTTGTTTAGGTCGACCGAAGCAGAGCTTGCGTTAGATCACCGCCTCCTTCCTGGTCCGACCTTTCAGTTCGAAATCCCCATCCCCCGGCCTCCACTCCTTTTTCTGGTGCATTCAACCGCATTCCGCAGGCTTCGGGAATATCGTTGCGGGTGATGCAATAAAACGGGGGATTCGATTGATGGCCCGAGGACAGTGTTGCCAGCTGTCCGGTTTTGGCCCGAACTGTTCGGTTTTTCACCAAGCTGCCCAGACGAAAATTTGGAGTCACTCTGAACGCAAAATGTCCGGTTTTCTCAAAATGGGCGGCAAATGTCCGGTTTTGACATTTTCATGTCTTTGCTTTGGCACATAAAATGAAAAATCGTCACGAAAACTTGCTCACGTGATACCAATAAATAAAATAGACTCACTGTGTTGCGTAGAGAACAATAAACTGTTTTCTTATTTTGATGTTTGGGTACATGAACTAACAACCTTACTTCACTACCTTGTTGTGTAGTGGTAACAACAACGCTACTGGGGTAGGTGATGTAGCCTGGCTCGAATTCAATAAAGTACCCACGGGTGTCGGAACAATGAGTCAACACGATCGCGAATTCAATTAAGTACCCACGGGTGGGCGGTTTCTCTTATGGCCCATTTAATTGATCTGTACGCCCCGCCGTGCAATGCACGGGTGAGATCTGCCTAGTAATAAATACAATAAGAAAACACACATGAAAATGTCCCAATGTGTTGCAGACTCGTATGCAAGCATTTAAGTTTCTTTAAGTTTCACCTCGATCATAGGTTCAAGGATCAGAAACAACAACGAATGTCATTATTCGCTCGACTACATTCCTCCATTCACTGTGAATTGTCACTCTCCCGCTCTTTTCTTTAGGTTCTTCTTTTTTTAGGTTCTATCGTAGGTTGCTATACTACGAAAACAGCTTTGACTTCTGGAGGACCTACCTACAGTGTTGATTTGACAATCGTCGCTAGAAAGCTATCTAAAAGTCCAAAATCATTACTTGTAGTTTCGTCCCTTGTTTCGTGAGAAGGAACTCTCTATCTCTTCTGTTAGCCATTACTTGTGCATTCTCTCTTTCAGTTAATTCTTATTTCAGGATTATCTTAAATTAGAAGTTCAAGTCATAGAAGATATTGAGATTTTTGTTGCTAAATTCCCAGTTATCAGATATTTACTGATTCAAACGTTTCCTGCCTACTTAGTATGTTAATTACATACATGGTACTTTATAAAAGTTTTTATACGTACCTTCACCGATTAATATTTTGAGAAATCAAAAAACCGAAAAATTATTATGTATTTTGAGCTGTAGATTGTTCAATTAGCCATCAACATAAATTATAAATGAAAAATTTAAATTAGAAGAACACGAGCACAAATTTTAACCTCAAGTGCGTCTAGCTGTATTTAGCTGTCCGCTAAAGTTGTGCGCACATAGAAATTATTATGTAGTCAGTAATTATTCAATCTTCTGACTTTATGTGATACATTTACTATTAATGTATAGAAACGAATATAGGTATACTGGTTGAAATCATCGTAGCACAAAAATTTATTCAAAGCATCACATAATTATAATTTGATTTTGCATTCGATTTTTGGAATCTACGAATCTTGAAAAGTAAACAAACACATTTTGAGGGAGGGTTAAGAATATCTTTTCTTGGTCGATTACAGAGGTTAATTCAAAAATGAAATGTGAGTGGGAATTTTATCTTTTGAGCATATCAACTTTTCACTTTACAAAAATTTAACACAATGCTCCAACACGAACATCTATAATTGGTGTAGTAATTACAACGATTTCATACTTGTTGAAATTGCATTCATTGCTCATTGCTGGCACTATCTCAATCTCAAATCGTACGAGGTTCTGATAAAAAATGTCATTCATGAGATTCGAACTCGGGGAAACAATGATGTCAGCCATTGGTACACACGCAATTAAACACAGTTGGGTTACAACGATTTCGATTTTCTGAGAAGGTAGCCGATTTAGTTGGCATTCAACCAATTAGTTGGAGTGTTTGAGGGTCAATTGGGCCAGGAGAGTGACTTTAATGTTATCTTTCAATAGTGTGTACTGAACCATAACAGGTGTGTGAGGTTTACCTAGTCACTCGGTTGCACATTTCAAAGATGCTTGAGAAAATGACTAATTGCTGAAATGCGTAATTTAGTGTCAGACGTTTCTAAGAAACCTTCAGTTCCAGGTTATGTTTCCAACATTTTCTACAAGTTCTGCTATCATGTCTAATTGATGTTTTTTGGCGAATTGGCATGAAAATTGTCGCTTTTAGTTATTTTTAAACAATTAAGTAAGGTAGCTTTGTGTCTACCAAAAATAACATCCTTGTGGAACAAGGTTCCTACAGTTTTGCAGGAAATCATACAGTTCAATCAGCGACGGTAGCCGCAGCATATACTTGAGGTAATGGTTAGGTAATTTTGTAATCAAAGTGATTTATTTACAAAAGTTCCAGTCATGACATGACATGATCGTATGAGCGAATTTTCGTAAATTATCGTACTATATTATGTTACATCGTTTTGAAAATAAAGGACTTTGAGGGAAAACAAAATGGTTAACTACCATTTTCATGGCAAACACTCATTCGAAATAATATTCTGCGATTCAAAAAGCGATTTTGGATTTTAAACTTTTTTGAAATTTTTTATTGATTTTTTAGCACATTTAAATCAAATTTAAGTACCTACATTATCAGGAAAAATTTCCACATACATTTTTAATTTTCTATTTTAAAGTTAATAAACTTTATTTGAGCAATATCCTGTTGAAAAATTCAAATTCAACGATTTTAGCAGTTTTTTGCTATTTTTAGTGATTTTTTCAGCATTTTTTAAAATTTATAAGGAATCTAGGTCCCCCCCCCCCCTAAATCCTCATAAAAAGGGTAGAGGAGGTAAAGAGCATCTCGTCAGAGAGATACCACCCCTACTAATAGCTTTTAATGAGCTATGTTCGGAGTAGATTGGTTTCCAGACACCTGGAAAGCCCATCCAACGCCAAACCCAGCTGCTAAAACATTCGAGAACAGGCCGCGACGCCTGTTGTTTCATCAACGGGACAGCGCTATCTCTGAAACCCTGACAGGACCTGATGGAGGTAACTCTGTTACAAATTTGGTCAATTTAATGTGCTCAAAAAATGCTGGCCAACGAACTAGTTCTTTCATTTGGAAAGCTTGATTTTTTGGCGCAAGAACGGGATTTTTATTTCAATCCCAAGGAGAGTTATCGTCTGGAATGAAACATATATTTATGATGATATATGGAATGACACATATGATACATATATATATATGTATATATATATATATACATATATATATACATATATACGTATATATATATATATACTCGGAATTAATGAAGAATAATTAATTATATTTCAAGGAGCCATTGCAATAGCTTCATTTTCGACGAAAATGTGCTTAAAACTAGATGATTCTCCTTCTATTGTTTTCATTGCATCTAAGTGGAACATTATTGCTCATACATACTTATAGTTGGGTAATGAGTGTAGGTACCTACATACGATCGTATACGATATCGATATGTATATATACACGATGTACACACATACCTACTATATACATACGATATCGTATTACAGATTCGAGTTTTGCCATATTTCTGTTTCTGGGAGGTTTAAACGTGCAGTTCGAGTACGACCCTTTTGTACTCCTCTGAATAGTAAAGATATGATTTCAGTTTGAGTGCAGAGCTAAGTTACAATGCTGTATTCATTACATAACTCTCCTTTTAAACCTCGGATTCTCACAAAAGTAAAAACCTAGGGGCAGTCAACTGCCGCGAGACCTGGCTAGAGACTACGTGCTGGTCGGTGGTTGGTTCTCTATGTCTTATCAAGTCTTAGCAACTCTTTGAAATAGAATGCAAGTGTTGTAACGCGGCCTTGTCCCAAGTCACGATGCTCTGTATCCACCTACCTTTACAACGTTCCCCACAAAGATATGAGCAGCCTTTACTCGTTGCTGAGTCAAAAGCGTGATAAGCTTGATTTTTTAGGGAGCCGAAATCTGTTGAGTCTATTGAGCTATGAGCTAAAACAAGGAAAACGACTCAGAAGCGTCGGATTCGAGGATATAAAGCGAAAATCTGAGATAATTCAGATCGCGTAATTCTTTCAGATTCCGTCCATGTCTTTGCGCATTTAAAGAAAAAAAAAAATTTAATAGCTCAGAGATGGATCTTCAACTAGAAAATGAATGATAACCTGCAAATAATCATCAAGCGTTCGAGACTTCACAGTGTTTTTAAACACGTAACTATTCAGTTAGAGCTATAGGAGTTTTTCGATTTTTAAAACTTCACATAGACACTTATTGACGACTGAAAAATTAATTGCTTCCTGAGCTGGATGGATTTAAAAAGTCCAGTCACGCAGCATGACCCCAAGAGCGAATTTTTGAAGAAATCTTCGACATTTCAGTCGCTATTGATCGTGTAGAGAAATTTTAGTTTATAATTTGGATAGACAAACATGAAATCAAATTATTAAAAATAATTAGGAGGTACACATACTTTTTTCTAAGCCATAGTCAGTATTAAAGCTACATCAAGTCCTAAAACAGTTGAGCGTAAAACATTAAAGAGAGCGACCGAGAGAATCGGAGGACGGAATATTTCACAGAGTAAACTCATCAGTTGTGATTACATTTTTTTTTCTTTTTTTTTAACAAGCACCTACTACCTATGTTTTAAACAGCATGGTTCTAGGATTATTTATACAGGGATACTTCCATAAGAGTAGTTCAATCTGAATTTGGACAATGTTTCATGCAAATATAACCGATTTTTGACTGATTTTTCAACTTTGAAATTTTTGAAAACTTGATACAAATTCTTATAGCAAATTTTACGCTGATTCCGAATATACCACATGTTAGTATGCTGA
Organism: Adelphocoris suturalis; assembly: GCA_030762985.1. NCBI lineage: Eukaryota > Metazoa > Arthropoda > Insecta > Hemiptera > Miridae > Adelphocoris > Adelphocoris suturalis. The sequence goes on from CM061049.1 coordinate 50,223,802, forward strand.
AAAAATTATTTCGCACAACAAATCGTAAAAAACAGGCTATTTTGAAATTTTTGACTACATTTTTGAAAATTTCAACCCGAAGATGTAATCCGATCATACTGGCCAACGAACTTGAACTTTCGTTTTGTGTCCTTAACATTTTAAAATTTGTTTGAAGTTTCTAGCACAATTCTACGGACAGTTATCGTCTGGAATGACACATACATATATTCATACATACATATATACATACATACATACATACATTAAAAAATGCGTTAAACTTCAGAATATGATTCAGAATAGCCTGAAACGGATTCCTGCATAACATTTTTTCATAAATTCACATTCTACAAATTTTGAGGCGAGAGCAATAGCTTAATTTTCTTCAAAAATTCGCTAAAAATTAAAAGTACAAACCCAAGCTAGAGGTTTGATTGTCCATGAGGGAATTTAAAAATTATATATTTGAAAAATTTCATTTTTGCGTCGACAGTGTTATGTAATTACCGTTTCACTTTTAAAAGTACTCTGGATTAACTGGATTCAGGGTACTGTTCGACATGTACAACGACCCCAATTTCAGGGCTCATTTTGTAAAAGTACCTACTTAATGTCTATCTCATTGGTAAAAGCACAATGGTGAAACCGTTCAACGAAGGCTGGTTAGAAGGCATGACGTCTTTTAGGGCGTCAATCAATTACCTGCATTAACTGCAGGACAGCTATACCGAGTATAGCGCTGAACTCTAGATAAAGAATGTGAGTCGATTATTGATGCCGAATTAGCGGATAAAATTATTTCTCAGATAAATACTGTCTCGCAGATATCGCTGTTAGCATCCTCATTGGTGTCCGTAGGCAACAATATAAGGGCGATTTACTCATGGAGCTACAATTTCTCGATGGATATACTATTTAAAAAGTTCCAGTCATGCAGCATGATCGTATGAGCGAATTTTCGTAAATCATCTTATTATATTATGTTACATTGTTTTGAAATTTGAGCACTTTGAAATAGTTAATAACAAATTTTATGGCAACAAAATTCGTTCTAAATAATACTCTGCGACTCCAAAAAATCCGAAGATTAAAAATGTTTCATGAAAATATTACCGATTTTTACAACTAGCGAACGACATTATTTCGATTTTTGACTGATTTTTCAACTTTGAAATTTTTAAAACTTGATACATATTCTTATAGGAAATTTTACGCTGATTCCGAATATACCACATGTTAGTATGCTGAAAAATTATTTCGTTTTGTGTCCATAACATTTTAAAATTTGTTTGAAGTTTCTAGCACAATTCTACGGACAGTTATTGTCTGGAATGATACATACATACATACATATATACATACATACATACCTACATAAAAAAATGCGTTAAACTTCAGAATATGATTCAGAATAGCCTGAAACGGATTTGTGCATACAATTTTTTCAAAAATTCACATTCTACAAATTTTGAGGCGAGAGCAATAGCTTAATTTTCTTCAAAAATTCGCTAAAAAACATATTGGTAAGTAATTCATGCATCATAGGGACGTCCCTATGAATGTATTGTATATAATTGTGGTGAGAATTATACATGTAACTATTCAGTTAGAGGTATAGGAGTTTTTCGATTTTTAAAACTTCACAAAGACACTTATTGACGACTGAAAAATTAAATGCTTCCTGAGCCGGATGGATTTAAAAATGAAGGAGGTAGTATAAATAATTCATCTCACAGAGTAAATGATAGATAAACGAAGCTTGAAAATTTTATTTTAACGTAGCCATGTAAGTACTAGAACAAAATGAATTAGTTAAGTGTTGAACAATTAGTGTTCTTATTAAAATTGTAAAAAAAAAGAAAAACTGCAAGTTATCACACTGAGGTTTGTAATTGCGTCCGAGTCTACCTAAAGGTATCGGAAGCATTGTTTTCATATTCGGAGGAAAACAATTTTTGATCTCCAAAATCAAAATTTCCACTTGCATTTTACATTTTAGACCATTCTGAACAACTGTCTATCTGTATGTGTGTGTGTCTGTCGTGTGTCCGCAAATCTTTGTAACAAGCTTATTTTCCACAGTTATCCGATTTGGATGAAATTTTCAGAGGATATGAGGGCTAGGGGGCAGACGGCCCTCTATCAATTTCATCGTTCTTGACTCAATAACTCACTATGCGCATGCGCAAACGTAAATTCTACCAAAGCATCATTTTCTCAAGCCCTAGTCGTCCGATCTCGCTCAAATTTGGATGATTTTTGGGGGATGCCAATTTGATCATCTTATATCAATTTCAACATGATTGCATCATCGCTACTGCGCATGCGCCTATGTGAAATCCTTTTAACGACCCTAATTTCCACTGTTTTCATCGTTTCATCAAAGCTGTAGGAGGATGAAGGACAGATATTCCGTGGTACAAAACTTTCTGTACAATTACAATATATATTTTTTTTCAACCGTATGTTCTTAAAGGTGTCTTTGATTGCTAGGTGCCTACAAGGTAAATACAACAGTAGAAATTAAAAAGTAAATTTTAAATACCAAACCAATGAATAGGAGCACAAGGCAGAAAGGGCGGAAAATAAAGTACGGAAAGCGAAAAAGCGGTGGTTTGTTGTTTTTTCACTCGGAAGGTTCTCCATGTTTACAAGACCATCAGAATCGTTTGCACAGACTCCAATTCCCAACCGGTTTGAAATCAATTTGAAAGTTGGCTGAAGTCGCGCATGCGCACTTGAGCAGTCTTCAATAAGTTTGAAATGATTTGCAAGTCACTGCCAATCGCCTTGGCGAACAAACCTATTAACATTGAGTTCATCGCCATGTTAAACCGGTCCCTATCCTGCACACAACAATGGGCAGCAAAATGAAGAATCAGACTAAATGAAAATAAGTCGGTAAACCTCAACTTCACTAACAAAAGAATTGACTATGTGCCGGTTTATCTCGAGGGCAAAGTTATTCCCTATGCTAACGAAGCTAAATACCTCGGTACGACACTCGATGCCAAGCTCAGGTGGCGAGCCCATGTTAACCCTAAAACAAACCACTGCAGTGTCGCACACAACCCGATTTCAAACTTCTGCAGCTTGAAGAAAACCGAACCCAGCGAGATCTAATCAGTATCAGTTCTAATGCCAAGTAGTAACATCAGAAGAGCGTGTGGGGGTGTCCGACACCCCATTGGTGTGTTAACGTTACTCTATGTTTGAAAGTGTTCCTTTCCTTTTTCGACGGTTAAGGAACTTCGTCACATTTATATAGGAAATTGGATTTTAAATTGAAAGTTACTCACAGAAATTTTCGTCTAAAGCGACCGTTTCGAAGCTGTGACGAAATTAGCTAATTAAAACTATCGTTCAACTACCTACCTCTATTCTCTACTGCCGAAAAGTCGGCCTGACACATTAGCGACATAGGTAGTGTTCTATTCTTTCCTTAGTTTTCAAATTGTCAAGTCAAATGGTGAATTCGTGTTACGCAGTATTTCTCCCTAACGGGAAAGTTTTGAGTTTTCTTGTATTATGTATTTCCCCAATGGAAATGAAGTGACACTTTACAGTTTCTCGGTCTCCCAACAAGCCTTGTGTTTCCTCGATTCGAGTAGGGACGCGAAACGTGATTTTTGTGAACGGGGTTTTTCCACTTTTTGTTCCTACTGTCTAGTTTTGAAATCTATGATTAATTTTCAGAAGAGAGTGTTTATTTATTTTTTGGTTGGAACTAGGAAGAAAGCAAAAAAAAGAAGTTTTTTCAGGGAAGCAAAGGTAAAAAAAAGTGTTCAATTATAATTTTGTTTTTGAACGTTTATTTTACATTTTTTCTCATAACCTGGAAGCCTTCTATTGCTTTTCAAGCGTTTTTGTAGGGGGGGGAAAAAAGTTACTATTTTTAACAATATTCAAGTGTTGGGGTGTCAAGCACCCCAGTGGTGTAGAATCAGTTGTAAAAACTATTGGAGTGTTCTAGGGTTAATAAAAAGAAGGAAGAACTCCCACTCGAATTCAGAAAAATTTATCGGTTAATGGTCGAAGCTGTCGGTCCGAAAAGCTTACACTGTATAACCAGGTCCTTAAACCTATGGAGTCCATTTGGGCTGTGGGGTTGTAGGGCTCAATCAAACGAAGACATCACCCAACGATTCCAGAATAATTTATTACGAAATATTGTCAATGCACCATGGTACTTTCGAAACGAACTTCCATCACGAACTTCAGGTCAAGTCAGTATGAGAGATTATGAAGCGACAAGCAGTGAGGGTCCTCCATCGGCTAAGATATCACGTCAACAATATCTTGGCTGTCCGTCTGTTTGACGCAAGTGATATCACAAGAAGACTTAAGCGTACCAAACCGCTTGATCTTGCCTACTTGTGAAGCAGTGAAGTGAATCATTTGTCATAATAAGCAGAACTCAGTGATGTATCATAGTATTAAATATTTATATCTGTATTTTCTAAATAATATTGTTAATAAGATATTAGGTGCAATAAAAGGTAATAAAAATATTAAAAAAGCAATACTTAGGCCGAATAAAGTTGTGAGCGGTGCTTTTGTCTACTTCTGTATTCATTATATAGTCCATGGATACTTTAAAACGAACAGGTTCTCATTTTGTCTGAGATTAGAAATAAAAACCGAGTTAAAAAAAAAGTCTGCCAAGTTGGGTGTGACACATAGCTCCTCATCCCTATCATAACTAATAGGAGACCATTTACAACCTAACCCTCGAATTCTCTGACAATTTCATCTAAACCGGATGAAAACAGTGGGAATTAAGGTCGTTAAAAAAGGATTTCACATAGGCGCATGTGCATTGGTATTAATGATACAATCATGTTGAAATTGTATGGGATGATCAAATCGTCATCCCCCAACTATCATTAAAATTTTAGCGAGATCGGACGTCTAGGGCTTGAGAAATTGATGCTTGGTAGAATGTACATTTGCGCATGCGCAAAGTGGAGTATTGATTTTGCAACAATGAAACGTCCACCCTCTAGCCTGCACATTCCCTGAAAATTTCATCCAGATCGGATGGAAACTGTGGAAAATAAGCTTGTTACAAGGATTTCATATTGGCGCATGCGCAGTAGCTATTAATGATACAATCATGTTGAAATTGATATAAGATGATCAAATTGTCATCCCCCAATATCATCCAGATTTGAGCGAGATCGGACGAATAGGGCGTGAAAAAATTATGCTTGGTAGAATTTACGTTTGCGCATGCGCAGAGTGAGGTATTGAGTCATGAACGATGAAATTGATAGGGGACCGTCTACCCTCTTGCCCACTGAAAATTTCATCCAAATCGGATGAAAACTGTGGAAAATCAGCTTGTTACAAGAATTTGCGGACAAATGACACACAGACAGACAGACGCGGAACCAAAGTTGTTCAGAATGGTCTAAAACGTAAAATGCAAGTGGAAATTTTGATTTTGGAGAACAAACATTTTTTTTCTCCCGAAAGAGAAATCAATCCTTCCGCAACCTTTAGGTAGACTCGGAAGCCAAATCATTTACAAGTTGCACAATTATATTGAATTGATAAGATTTTCGCTACAAACGTGAGTCATGAAAACACTGGAGAATCCCATATTATAAATCCTTGGCATGGGCTTGAAGTGTGAAACACAGTCCTTTCTATCAACATATCTGTCCCTCAAGGTGTAAAAAGTTAAACTCGCCTCTCACGACCAGCTCAACTTCACCTTAACCCATAAAAACCTTGTAGGCGCTTCCTCTCTAGACCTCTAAACGGCCTTTGACTCGGCTTGAATGCGAATGAGACACTAGGAACAGATCGGCTGCAGGAAATTGTTATTAGCTAACGATGTTGATTATGGTTTTCATCTAGACTAGCCCCCTTGGTTACTTTATAGCTTCATTCGAAATAATCACACAGGAACAGTTAGCCTTCCATCTTCCGAGGTTTTATTTTTCCGTGCCCAAAATAAGGCCAAAACCGCATGGATACGAACCTTAATTCATCATTCATCAGTGACCACTCATTGAGGGTTATTACAGCATTTTTGGTCATTTAGGCTTCCGTTGGAGAGAAATCTATTAACCAAAATGGTCTGTCTGACCTCACAACAACCATATTGAATGAGCCAACACGAAAAAGGTAGTTTTTGCTTCCACATTCGTGAGATCCACGTCCAAAGGAAGGCTGAAACATGGCTGTGAAATTCCATCTCGCCATCATCCTAAATGTGTTGGAATTTGAAAACGATGAACAAATAGGGGTATTCATGGTCTTCACAACTGTGTGAAATGTGTTAAATCTAAAATGTCGTAATCTGCGGGAATCATGAGGATCCCATGTCAACTCTGCTATGCTAAACTTCGTAAAAGAGCTTCAGAAGATTTTTGTGATAACAGGCATGTAAAAGAAGGTGAATAGCTGCGAGGTACGTAAAAATTTTACACCCCCCCCCCTCCCCCCCAAAGATGACCCAAGATCTAATGACCCTAATCGGTCTAAATCGCAAAAGATTTAATGATTATGGCCATTGCTTACGAATTTGATCTCTCGGGCCCATTTCATAAAACAAAAAGTTACAAGTGTACAAGTTAGCAAGTACAGATATTTGTAATGCAAGGTAAACTAAAACTTGTGTTTCACCAAAACAAAGAGTACAAGTGTAGAAAATTTACACTTGTAGAAGCTAAGTTTACAAGTGTAGCAGAAAAGAAAAATGGCGTGTGGGAACTAACGAAATGAACAACGTCAAGCGGGATGCCGAAATTGAAGTTTTGTCAGCAAATCATATTGTAAAAACGGTTCTAAGTACACGATAGGATGTTTATCGTACATGACTAAGTGTAATGATTGGAAGACAGAAAAATTATAAACTGAAAAGTGGAAAAAGTGTGTATTTAATTTCAACTTATTCTGATGGCTGGCATAACCGGATTTTTCCTCTTCTCTCAGCGGAAATGATTAATCAATTCATCAAGTTCTTAATGCTGCTGGGTTAGGAATTCCATGTGTGACTTCGAAATTATCTTCACTTTGTTCTTCAATGATGGGGAGATCCTCAATACCCGACCAGGAAAAATTGCACAGGGTCACGCAGCATTTGAATCATTCAAGGGTCTTGGTTTCGATATCCTAAAACTCTCGTTAAATTCGAAAATACCCACGAAAAAATCGTTTATTCATGACCGAAAAAATCGTTGGCGTCTTCTACGCTGAACGCTTCTTTCTTGTCTGTATTCTTCAGCAGAAGATGATTCCCACACATTAAACACCGAAAAATTGTCAACTCATAATGCTGGAAAACATACCAGTCTGCAACACATTGGGACATTTTATGTCTTTAGTTAAAGACAAGTATGTGTTGCAGACTCGTATGCAAGCTCTAAGAGCCACTCAGCTGATCCGGACCCTGGGCATCGTCACGTAAATGTGCTAAAGAGACTACATACGAAATTACAGCTTCCTAGAGTGTAAAACATAGAAATTAGCTTTAAGAGCCACTCATCTGATCCGGACCCTGGGCATCGTCAAGTAAATGTCCTAAAGAGGCTACATACGAAATTACAGCTTCCTAGAGTGTAAAGTATAGAAATTACCTATTAAAATGATTTAACCACCGCTTCACAAATCAAACCGTTCTCGCAATATTTGGATCACCTGCTATGAATCAAATCATCGAAACACCAGCTCAATGAAATCATCAGAAATTAACAAGCGGTGGCAATCATGTTCACAATATCAATTATTGAGAATGATCACCTGAGTGTACACAATTATTCAAATAACCTTGCTCATAACTCAGCTTGTTGGCCACGCACTTCGCAGTAGTTAACATAATATGGTTGGATAAATCGAGAGCTTTCGAACGAATGGACAACGAATTTTGTGGGATGAAAAACGACGAAGTACCATTTCCCTAGGAACGACTCGGTTGTAAGCGGAAATCATCAAAATATTTTCGTGAGCAATTTTCCTTGACGTTCTTTTAGTTTATTTGCCATAGCAAAGACATAAAGAAAACAGTTGATTGTACTCTACGCAACACCGTGAGTCTATTATATTTATTGCTATCGCGTGAGCTAGTTTTCGTGACGATTTTTCAGTTTATGTGCCAAAGCAAAGACATGAAAATGTCAAAAGCAATAGATTCCAAGCAGAATATTTTTAGATTCTAATCATGTTATTTGCTGCGATCACGTGTCTTACGTTCGACTTAGTCGATTCAAAACCAACTACACAGCCATAAAACGAATGAGCAAACAGCTTACGTAAATCCAAGGGGTTTATTTAAAATTTCAGTTAGGATTGAGATGGCGTTATCTCTGCTTATTCCAGAACAGACGCAGATTACAAACGCGATCCCCAAGTGGCCCTGCGTCGCAAGCGTGTAATTGGGTGCGAATAAGATTTTACAATTATGTATTTTGATGGTATGAGTAGCGAGCGGTGGTTCTTACAGAGAAAACAGGACATCCACGTCGTACGTACATATAATTAGAAAACTTGTGACAATAATTCCTTAATAATCGCAAGAAGGACATATGGAATTGGCTGTTTGAAGTATGTTAGAATTAAGTTGAGACAGTGAGGCGCAGATCTGAACGCACAATTTCTGTACCCTATTCAATCTTTTCTTCATCTAGTTTACATTTATATTTTAATATTGTACTAGCTTGAATAGCTTCTGTCGAACCAGCAGAAACGAGTCAGTTATGATGGAGTAGTCAGAAATTGTTAGCTACCAATTTTATGGCAAAACTCTCGTTCTAAATAATATTCTACGATTCAAAAAGAGATTTTGGATTTTTAACTTTTTTGGAGTTTTTATCGATTTTTTAGCACATTTTGATGAAATTTAAGTAGGTAAATCTTTCAGTATAAATTTGCACATACATTTTTAAATGTTCTAGTTTATAGTTAATAAACTTTATTTGAGCAATATTCTGCTAAAATAATATAAATTTAACGATTTTTATCATAAGCTTTTATCATAAGCAGGCGAGATGTTTGGACCAACTAGGGACCAAAAAGAACATAAATTTCAGATTTTTTAAACTGATTCCAGAGGTTTTTGCTACTTTTCATGGTTTCTGGACCATGGTGCGCCGCGCGCCGCTCGGATCAGCTGATATAATTTCAATGGAACTTTCACTTCAATAAACTGTGTTTATTTTAATATTTCTCTTTCTCTCTGTGGATGGACTTCTGAAGCATAGTTAGTGGATTTATTTTAGACAATTAATTTTTAGTTGGTGGGTCGGCTCGTGTTGATTGATGTGTTATTTAGTTTATTTCAGATGTTTCAGCTATAACAAACACAAATAATGTGTAAGTTAAAAAAACGGAAGTTAATGAAAAACGGTGTCTATTTCCACGAAATGTAAAGAGTTACAATGTTAAATCGATTTCGACGGTTAGGCCATCATCAGTAACTGCCATTGTAACGGCCATTGTTTGTTACTGATGATGGCCTAACCGTCGAAATCGATTTAACATTGTAACTCTTTATTTTTCGTGGAAATAGACAACGTTTTTCACTAACTTCCGTTTTATAATGGGTTTCCACAACTTCGTCGCGAGTGATTTAGTTCGTAAGGTGTAAGTTGTTTGATGCGCGGAGTGTCATTGGAATACAATCGATGCTATGTCTTTAGTCACTGTATGCCATATTATTTAGTGAGAGCTTTTAGTCACAGGGGCTTATTGAAATATACGAGTGTACCCATATAGAACCAAATTTATAGAACTCTTATTATATAGGTAATTCTACAACTATTCATTTTTAAACTCATCACAGGCAAATTGGCTGCTTTGGGAATATAATCGGCCCATATTGTCCAAAATACTAGGCTATATCTTACTCGCTCATTTGGGGGACTTTGAACTGCTACTGGAGTCTACTCAGGTGATGCCCTTACTGCCTAATATCTTATCGCAGATTCGCTGTGCTATAGAGGCCAGCGTTTCCACACGATTCTGAGGACAGCTGTACAGTATGGTGCTGAAATTGCTAAATTTAATTTTCTTGCTGGTAAATCATTAGAAGAAGTGGTCACTATTGCAGTTATACGAATACGAGTAGCTGGTCTGGCTACAGCTTAGAGTCACGGGAAGAGAACCGGAAACAGGTACGGCACGGAAGGTGAAAGTTCTTGATGCGAGCGACAATGGAACATCACAAGTGGGTAAATGTGGACCAAGGCTTTGCTACCTTGATTCGTGACCGTTTGAAAAATCAAGAGGCGGCAGTCGTGCTTCACAACCACTTCTTCAAAGGCCATGGAATTGATACGGGAGTTTCACTCTTGTTTGGATTATATATTATCTATTTCGGGAAGTAACGTGAGGCATACTTAATTCCACCAGTCTTAGACTGAGCAGGCGAATAGTTGGTGATATCATCGCAGTAGGTTCCTGGAAATTTGAGTTCCCAACACGTGTTGTGGACTTCACTATTCCACGACGTTTATCAAACTTCTACTTTCATTCAACCTCATGGGCTGTTTAAAATACAATATGTTACGTAAATATACTATGGTAAAATAACTAAGAAATGAACATACGTTTTTATACGACAAAAATGATAAAGAAAGAAAAAAAAGTCCAGTCATGCAGCATGACCCCATGAGCGAATTTTTGAAGAAATCTTCGACATTTCAGTCGCTAGTGGTCGTGTAGAGAAATTTTAGTTTATGATTTTGATAGACAAACATGGAATCAAATTATTAAAAATAATTAGGAGGTATTCATACTTTATTATTATTAAACTAATCTTGTAGATTTAAAGACAAATGTAGGTAAATATTCATAGATTTCGATGTCCAATGTGGTCAGTATTGAAGGCAGTTGAAATCTCAACAGTATACTATCATAACATCATCAAATCTTGACATAAAATAAAATAACATCGACTTCATATGAAAGAAACGTATTCCCACAGCCAATCGATGATGAGGCTTTATATTACGAGTGATATAAAGTCAGTTGCATTCGAATCTAGTATCCCACAGCAAGAAATTGACAGACAAACTGTAGTCTCTGTTTCGAACAAATATTACCGATTTTTACAACTAGCGAACGGGATTATTTCGATTTTTGACTGATTTTTCAACTTTGAAATTTTTGAAAACTTGATACTTATTCTTATAGGAAATTTTACGCTGATTCCGAATATACCACATGTTAGTATGCTGAAAAAATTATTTCGCACAACAAATCGCAAAAAACAGGCTATTTTGAAATTTTTGACTACATTTTGGAAAATTTCAACCCGAAGATGTAATCCGATCATGCTGGCCAACGAAATTGAACTTTCGTTTTGTGTCCTTAACATTTTAAAATTTGTTTGAAGTTTCTAGCACAATTCTACGGACAGTTATCGTCTGGAATGACTCATACATACATATATACATACATACATACATACATTAAAAAATGCGTTAAACTTCAGAATATGATTCAGAATAGCCTGAAACGGATTTCTGCATAATTTGTTTTCAAAAATTCACATTCTACAAATTTTGAGGCGAGAGCAATAGCTTAATTTTCTTCAAAAATTCGCTTAAAAAAAAAAAAAAAAAAAAAAAAAAAAAAAAAAAAAAAAAAAAAAAAAAAAAAAAAAAAAAAAAAAAACAGAATGAATCAACGGATAAACAGTTAGTAAGGCGCTAAATGATAATAAGGGACAATTTACTTGAAACTGGGATTGCTTATTCGCTAACTCAGATAAGGTTCATCTGGGAAGGGGAAGGAAAAACGATGCCATTAATTTCTTCAAAATTCTGTTAACTGGCCCATTAGCGACGGTAAGACGAAGTTTTGTCTTGGACATGAAATTCAAGTTTTTCATGCGAAGTAAATATACACTCCGATTACGTGGTGATTTTGCACAGAAAGAAGAAATAACAAGCATAGATATACACAGCGAACCAAAATTTTTACAAAAGCTGTGAACCGCAAATATACACTGAAAAATTAGAGTTCCGAGTGATCTTATTTGAAGCTACGACAATATTTTTGTCAGCAACCGTCGACGATACTGGACGAAGCATCTAAAAAATAGGTGTTTACTGTAATTTGTTATTTGGTGACTCGAATGGATTCACCCTTAATCTATCAACTTTAACAAAAAAATTGGTTTTTACATCATTACATTTAAAAGTAGAATACTTATTACATTTTTTCTAACTTCGTGGGGAACCTAGTCAGCAGACCTACTGGTATTGAGATTTTAACTTCGTTTTGCCTTGCCCTAATCAGACGTTTCTGAAATTCCAAGATAAGTCGATATAGAATTACACCATTTGATCAACGGAGAAAAACCTGAGAAACTAGTATGTAATATGCAGATTTGATGAATATTGGAGAAAGTGATTAGACTGTATAACGTACCTCTGAAGGAGATTTCTCTTAATCAATCAATATAAATCTTTGAAAGTCTCATCCAAGAGCCGTTTACGTTTGAATTAACAACTCCAGCGCCATCAGATTATACAAATACGAAACCGCTTGGAACAAAACGTGAGACGCAGCGTTGCGTGCGTAGGGCTCCTCAACCGTACAAAAGTAAAAATTTCTAATAGAAATTCGGGTGAAAACTTTGATGGTGATGTCATGACGGAATGAGAAGGGGACTTGGTGTCGAAGGGCAGATTGTAAGAGAATGCCATTAGTAATTTCTAATAGTCGTGACTTGCGGTCGGACTTGATCGTCTAGGATGCGACCAATCCGGTAGCAACTGGTTTCAAACTACTCTGTGATCAGTGATGTGTAGCTGGCTGAGGTTGTTTTGGTAAACTTTATCGATTTGTAAGTTTAACTTTCAAATATTTTATCAATTACAAATTAATATAACATTTATTATTAATTCAGCTCATTCTTTTTACCTTATAAATATTGGAAACAACAATAAAAATAAAACACACAACGAACTTCTTAAATAATTTCAAAAACATTCAAGCAGTTAACATAGGTAGTACCAGTATATATAAGCGAGTTAATCTTTCAGTCAAACAAACATAAATTTCTCTGCTTGTAAACTTGTCTCAAGAAGAAATATACCCTTTTATATCGAATTAACTTGGTACTGATGCAAAATTTATCAAGTTTCAGGTACCCCCCACCAAGTCCGAGATATATCATTTTCTGATCCAGTTATACATAGGACACTCAAATAGAACATGAAATACGTTTTCAATATTACCCGTGTCACAGGCTGTACATACAGTATTTGGAGAAATTTTGTAATTATAATTCCTAATTTTAATTGTAAAGTGGTGTTTACTCGGCTATCTTATTTGTGCAAATAACTTTTTAAATTGAAAAGGGGCATTATGGTAATTCAAATAATCGTTAAGCTACCTATGTGTAGACTATGTAGACGCAAACGCGATGTTATGTCAAAGTGCTATGTTTAAAATTGTGCAAATTGCCTTGACCTTAACCAACAGCTTAAATTGATCTCAGTTTTTATTGATCTCCGAAGTTTTTATTAAGTCTTGTAATAATTTGAGCTGTCCAAATGAAGAAACGTGGAGATTCTCAGGCATGTTAATAAATTTGTTCCGATTCTTTCATTGTTTCCATTGCAGCATGGTTTTTCCCTCTTGGAGATATTGTAATCAGCTACAAGTTCAATATTACTGCACGTTTGTGTCCAAAGTTCGGTAATAAGTTCAGACTTATATCGTTACTAAAATTACAACAGTTTTTCGTAAGCCTAGATCAAAGACCTATTCAAGATTTCTACTTTGTTAATTCAGCGAAATTTTGCAAAGATCTGGAGAATAAACTGAAGTTCTCCACATCGCCTAAATTGTTTCCTCATAACTTTATTCCTATCAATTCTCCGCATTATATTCTAATTCTTTTGGAAAGTATTTACAGAGTAAATCTGTGTCTGAATTCCTGAAAAATGGGAATACCTCAGTTTCCTTACCAGTGTTATAGAGGTATTGTTTTCAGTTCACTGTCAGACCATGAAATCAGCGGCGACGAAAACGTATGGAGCATGATATTTCTCGTTTAGAAGAGCACAACAAACATTTTAACTATTCAAAATAGATTTTCCGACGCTGTCATCTTTTGAAGCATAGATTGATTTATTCTCTGTTACTTTCTTGGGTCACAACTCTACGCCGAACAACCCACACAAACATCATTGTTACCTATCTGCTAGGTCAGGTTTTGGAGGACGATGCCATGGTACTCGTTAGCGTACTAGGTAAATTACTATTGATATTTTAAACAAGAGCGTTCGTTTGGTGAAGCATTGGTTTATTTAAATCTAGCAGTTTTACTCGTTAGGACCAATTAGGAACACTTATTTGGATGGATAACTACAATGCCACAATCATCGTACGATTTCGGCCCGTGCTTCTCTCTATGTTAGTCAGCCTCATTGTCAGGTAATCCATTGTCTTTGACATACCATAACTAAGGGCCACTTTCGCCAACAACCCCTAACCATGAGTAGATCATTGGTTGGAACCAGACTTTAACGTTGATTTAAAACAAACGGGTTTCACCGTAATCAATGGTTAGACTGTTATCAGTAACCATAAAGTAAACATCGATTTACAGCGTTTCCGTGAAACGTCGATTTAAAGTTTAAACGTTGATTTAGACGATATCAAGGAGGCACTTGTCCGCAAAATGAGGGTTATAACGAGATAATAGTGAAGGAACAACCAACCTGAAATCTTCAATGCTTGTATCTTTTTCAATCCATTCTGATAGCTTAATGTTTTACGAACTCGCAGGGGTAGTCCTTTACTGCCCTATCATTTCGAAACAAGTGCAGCGATGATAATATATGGGTTTCTTCGCGGGTTCTGGATTCGAGTTTGAAGTAAAACTGCGAAATTTCAAACCACTGAAATACTGCATCCAAACGCAATTTCGATTCGTCTCCATTATAAATTTAGGGAATTCGGGAGTCGGCCTCCTAAAAAGCAGTGGTTGGTAGGTATTCGATGGATTTTATAGCTGCAGCCACAGCAGAAGCCCAGATTCCAGAGTTATTTCGAATCAAAAATACTACAGGATTGGTCTCAAAATGCTCACTCATGAATGTATATAGGATGCTGAAATCTTTCTTAAAAATAAAGATGTTGATGCGGTATTTTCTGGCTCCTATAATGATAACTATTGACTTGTGATAGCGCAGGATGGATCTAAATATTATAACTACAATGGTATTTGATGTCCCTATCTTCTATAAGTAGAAACTTTCTATGTTAAAATTATTGTTTTATAATATTATACATAAATACTGTTTAGCAGTTTCGCAATCCACTGCCCCATTTTTCACAAGCCACGTTAAAATTTGCTTTTTGTAGTTTGGTCTAGTATAATTTTGAGCTCTTTTCATATGACTATCTAGCGCTCTGTGAATGATGTACATAATACATTTTGGACTGTGTGTTGACAGCGTTAATCTTGGTCTTGGTGCAATTACATTCACTACGACTGCATATCTTGTGGTACATATATGCTGGATTACGCTGTGAATTTATTATTTGTGGATATTTATGGAATTGCAAAAGTAAATTTTCAACATAAGTTGCCTTATGGTAAACGGCTTTGCTATATGATATGGTTCGTTCTGCTAAGGATTCTGAACGGTTCGGGATGATCCCCGCCCCCTTTGTGGCGTTCGTTTAGGCGTAGAACTCGTCCAGGACCAGTTCAACCAGTCCTGAGATTTTCGTCGGGACCGACAGTCTGAGACATGCGCACTAGATATTTTTGCTTATCACATCGTTTGCTTATCATCTAAATATTTTTGTTTACTGTTTGCGTGTGTCGTCTTGTCCTTTTTGTTGGATAATTTTGAGTTAAAATGAGTGACTCAGATTTTTACGAGTCCGATGAAGTTTCGGAATATAATAATGTATACCTAGTCACTGAATGCAACTAAAAATTTATTGGTTTCTCATGATGCTTTTCTCATTTTCGTAAATGATGGAAGGTAGATCGGTACCTATTATACTAAATTTATGTTAAATTGTCTTGATATGTATCAGGGATCCAGGTATCCCCCCAGAGGTGCAATGGGGGCCTAAATCTTCGATAAAAATTTAGAGGAGGTTGACCGTATCCCGTCAGAGAGATACCGCTCCTACTAATCATTTAATGAGCTGTGTTCGAAGTAGATTGGTTTTTCCAGGACCTGGATCACCCATCCAACGCCAAACTCAGCTTCTCAAAAACACGAGAAAGGCGTGCGACGCCCGTTGTTCACCAACGGGGCGACGACAGCGCATTCTCTGAGATCCCGACGGGAACTCGATGACGGGAACTCTGTCACATATGTGAGCTTTTTGTGTGCAAAGAAGTATAACTATCAAATTCGTAAACGTTTAAAAATCTACACCGAAACACTAAAAACGAGAGAAGACAACAGACAAATACCTTAATAAATACAATAAAAAAAATGAAGGGAGGTTGCAATGTAGGCTACCAGTTCAGTTCTAGTTCAGGAGGCGTTCGGTTAAGAACGGTACCGAACTGATCCTATCCCCCCCTTTGAGAATGCCGTCCCGTTCAGAACTCGCCCAGAATCCTTAGCCGAACGAACGTATATAAATTTATAGATGGTGTCCTAGGTGGTAATGACAACATTATTTTCATAATGACGTGTAATTTATTTATATGTGAGGAGTATGTCCCCCTCCCCCCATGGTATTATTCCACATTGAAGCACAGACTGTAATAAATAAGTTTTATCGTGTGTCAGAGATTTGCACTAAAGGTCTATCTAATAAAGAAATAATGAACCTTCGACAATAATTTGCAGCGTGGATCGCTGTTCTGCTTCAACTATCAGCTTTGTTTTGCAAAAATTCATTGACAGCGGTTTGATGACGTAACGGAGTACTTCCCATAGGAAAAATGTGGTAGTAAACTGCCCATTTTCCTGTTTGGCTGTGATTTTCAAGCCCCCTTCATTTCTTTCGTCAACAAGGCCAGCCACTTCACGAACGGAGAACGGACAACAGCGAATGATTCAGCTTCAAATTACTCCTTTCACAATGCAGCTCCAGCTCGTAACTTTAACATCCATGAAATGCCGACTCCTGGGTGATTTCTTTATACTGCTTCATGCCATTTTGTTAGTAGCTCTGTACGTTTCTAATCACGTATCTCCCTGGATACGGTCAATGATATGATGTTATGAGAGATACGGTGCGACGTAATGGTGATATGATGATATAATTCTTTCACCATTGATTAGGTACATCCATCGTGCCATTTCGTTAGTCACCCTAAACATTTCCAATCACGGATGTTCTCTGGGAAATAGACACGATGATAGATAAAATGATCTGAGAGATATGGTGAGATATTAATGGTGATATGATGATATATTCTTTCACCATTGATTAGGTACATCCCTCCGAAGAGTATTTTAGACCCTGGGTGTAGTGTGTTATTCCATTATCCAGGTTCATGCTCCTTCGTCGGTCGCTACAGAACTAGAATGAATGATTTTGCGATAGAATGATTGATTCTTTCACAATTCTAGGTAAGCTCCTCCAAAAAAGTAAGTATTTTTATTATTTTTTACCCAGCTTGTGGTGTGCTATTTAATAATCCAGCTTCGTGCCATTTCATTAGTCATCCTAAACATTTCCAATCACGGATGCTCTCTGGGAAATAGACACGATGATA
Organism: Adelphocoris suturalis; assembly: GCA_030762985.1. Taxonomy (NCBI): domain Eukaryota; kingdom Metazoa; phylum Arthropoda; class Insecta; order Hemiptera; family Miridae; genus Adelphocoris; species Adelphocoris suturalis. The sequence continues at coordinate 50,241,452 of CM061049.1, forward strand.
GATAAAATGATCTGAGAGATATGGTTAGATATTAATGGTGATATGATGACTTATTCTTTCACCATTGATTAGTTACATCCCTCCGACGAGTATTTGGACCATGGGTGTGTTATTCCATTATCCAGATTCATGCTATACTTCGTCGGTCACTACAGAACTAGAATGAATGATTTCGCGATAGAATGATTGATTCTTTCACAATTCTAGGTAAGCTCCTCCAAAAAAGTTATAATAATTATTATTTTTACCCAGCTTGTAGTGTGCTATTTAATAATCCAGCTTCGTACCATTTTGTTAGTCACTCTAAACATCTCCAATCACGGATGCTCTCTGGGAAGTAGACAAGATGATAGACATAATGATCTGAGAGATATGGTGAGATATTAATGGTTATATGATGATAACTTCTTTTACCATTGATTAGGTACATCCTTCTGAAGAAGTATTTTAGACCCCAGGTGCAGTGTGATATTGCAAGCCATTTCGTTCGTCGCTCTACAAGTGCACCTCTGGTAAGTAAATATGATGGAATAAATAAATGACATGATTATTTATTCTCTCAAAATTTTCATGTAAGTCCCCCAGAAGATGTCTTCATTATCAATCTCAAATAGTTGATACCACGCTTCGCCAAATTTTCCGAGCAACACGAAAGGCTTTTAATGAATTCACTTTTACTCAAGATACTTCTCGAGAATTTGTCAGGAAGGTGGTTGAGAAGTTTCCTTGGAGTATTGAATGCTTTGACTGCAAGATTCTCGTTGTTAGATGTGAAACATTGAAAAAATTATTATTGTTGTCTTGAAACCTACATTCTTTGTCATTTCGTGGATTTATTGTCTAAATAACGTACCGCACAAATATTTCCTTCCCCCTATACAGTTCCACTTATAGTTACACGTGACTTCAGTAATTCGGAAGTGGGATTAAAAAGGTGATAAAACGCACGAGGAAATTAACGTTTAATTCGCGTTTTATCTCGTTTAAGATAATACGAAAAAAATACCTGGCTATTTGATGTTATTGCAATGTTATTACTAAACGGACAAACCGGATAAGTGGGTTAATTAAAAATAATTTAAGCCACAACTGAACTTGAAAGAAAGTGTAACAAGCGGCATTGTACAACTAGTTAGAAGTGTGCACTGTCAAAGTCACGATTCTAAATGTAATTCTAAATGCCCGTACGGTGTGCGGTAGTAATCTCATTACCGTACGCGAAAATACGGTAAAACGGAAAAACCTAGGTAAATATAATATTATTATTCTTTATATCATTTCAGGGGCTTCAAGAAGGAGAATTACAACCCTTTTGTTCTCGATAGGTACCAACTATCTAGGTAGGGTGAAAAATGAATGCAACACTAGCCATAATATTTGTATTGAACTTATTTGCCCCCCCCCCCCCCCCCCTCCGTCACTCAAATGCACAATGCGAGAGGAATTTTAGAAAAGTTAATCTTTTAAACAAACCCAAGAAATAAATAAATGCAAGCTCGTTGCTAGAGTCATTTGAACTAAATTTCGACCAGTGGTATGCGATAAATGGGGATGACGTCTGCCAAAATGCTTCCTCTTTCACCGATATTACAATCGAAGGTCGAACCACCAAGATCCCCAAGTCTGAGAAATCAATCGAGGATTAATTTGTTTGTACCTTTTTTCGTATGAAGACGTATTGCAAAAATGTTGTTTTGTAAGTAGATTAAAACAAACCTATACCTATAGTTTCGCAATTTTTTACTGAATTCACATATGATGAACATCCAAGTTTTGTTTAAATATGCGTACGTTGAAAATACTGTAGGTTTTAGGATGGAAGTACGAGAATGTACGGTAATTTGGAAAAAATTGGTACTGTAATGGATGAAAAAAAGTTTGCAACCCTGCCAGTGTGTCCAACCGACGTATCTGTGTGTCCATACCAACTGCATTGTGGTTGCTAAGTAAGGGTTATCCTGGAGAAAGGTCACGTTTTCGTCTCGTAATTACGATTCCAAAAAAAGCTGAGCACGAGAAAAGCTGACTCTTTCCGTTCCGAAAAGCGTTTCCATGTAGGTACCTAACGAATACGAACTAAATAACTCGCGACGAAGTTATGGAAACCCATTTCAAAACGGAAATTAGTGAAGAAAAGTTGTCTATTTCCACGAAAAATAAAGAGTTACAATGTTAAATCGATTTCGACGGTTCGGCCATCATCAGTACCAAACAATAACTGAAGACACATTAGAATTTACATAACTTTTATAGTCACGGGTGAAGGGAGATTGAATCACATTGGACAAGAGAAAGGAAAGGGGCTGGAGGTACAACCAATTAAGTGCAAACAAAGTGAAGGGGGATTATAGCTAATACGATGAAGTGAAAGGGGGGGAAATAACTAAATATGTTCTTGTGGCCTCGAATATTGCAGTCAAACTGGTAGGAAATTCAGGGAAAGAACACACGAGCATCAAGAGGATTTCAGGGAAAATAAGGGAGAAAGAGTAAATATAGAGTTGGAGGTACGATTTGACGAATCATTGCAAAAATTTTGGATTGCTTCTGCCCCCAAAATGCGGGGGATCTCGATCTGGAAGGAAAAGACGGTATCCGATGTCATGAATATGAAATGATTTGATTGGGTCTTCAGATGAAAAAAAATTCTGCAGTGGAACGTTGTTGCTTTCCTTTCAATTTTTTTCAAACAAAGAAGTACCTACATTAGCACTTATTTTCTTATTTTCATACCCCTCAGTTTCGTAGAACAATAAATCGATTTGCTAGGTTCTGAAGCACATCTTCGGTCATATCTTAATAATTCGGAATATTCTAGCTTCTGATTGCTGATATGGTCGGGTTTCAGGCGTAACTGTCCGCTATACCTAAATTCGAACGAAACTCAGTGCTTCCGCATGTATATCAAAAAATAAAGGTAAGGGAGTAAACCCTTCCCCAGGTGTAAACGCTAAGGCATCAGGGTTATGAGTGGATATTAACAAAGTTGATTCAACTAGAACGTTGACCGGTTCTGAATCATCCTCCTCAAAATCAGACTCATTATTTGCATAATTTGTTTCGCAGTTTTTATGAGAATCATTTTCACCAGACTTATACAGATGCCATAGTAGTGGAATTCTTTCTGGATCTATAGATGAATACAGGGTAGTTATTTAATACTTCTAAGGCTAGAGCAATTGCATGAGGTTATAAGTAATTTAGGTGCCCCCCCCAGAGGTGCAATGGGGGCCTAAATCCTCATAAAAAGGTAGAGGAGAGTAAAGAGCATCCCGTCAGAGAGATACCACTCCTACTAATAGCTTTTAATGAGCCATGTTCGGAGTAGATTCGTTTCCAGTCACCTGGAAAGCCCATCCAACGCCAAACCCAGCTGCTACAAAACTCGAGTACAGGCCGCGACGCCCGTTGTTTCATCAACGGGACGCCGACAGCGCAATCTCTGAAGCCCTGACGGGACCTCGATGGAGGTAACTCTGTTACAAGGTCTGATTGGCTCTTCCTTTACAATTGACCTGTACTGCTACTTCTTCTTGAGAGCTATCGGAATAACGACGAACGAATAGCGATTAAGTGATTTGACGAAGTACGTGCATTGTACCTGATTATTGTATACCTATTCGGAAGTAGCAGTTTATTAATTGAAGGACTATTCGCGATCTCAATTATTGTTATCCGTTTCTCAATATGAGAACACTAAGGTTACTCGGAACATCGAGGCCTGAATCGTAACGCGCCGCTAAGAGAACACACGGGAGACCCGGGAACATCCAGACCAACTTGCGAAACATCTTAAGGAATCCAATCATAGTTACAATTTTGATTTGACAGATAGACGGTTTGTAGAATTTCTTCATTTTTGTCCAAAGGGAGGTATATTGAATGTACTTGAAAAATTCGAAATTACCAAAAGTGACAGATCTGGTAAATGTTTAAATGAGGATATACCTCAACATATTTCACTACTGATAGATCAATTTCTATAAAGGTTGGAATTATCCCTTCACTGTTAAAACCATATTTAGTTATTTTTCCCCCGTTCACTTCATCGTATTAGCTATAATCCCCCTTCACTTTGTTTGCACTTAATAGGTTGTACTTCCTGCCCCTATCCTTTCTCTTGAACAATGGGATTCAATCTCCCTTCACCTGTGACTATAGAAGCTGTGTCTTTTCTAATGTGTCTTCAGTTATTGTTTGTTACAGATGATGGTCTAACCGAAAAAATCGATTTAACATTGTTACTCTTTATTTTTCCTGGAAATAGACAACATTTTTTCCCTTACTTTCGTTTTTACCTAACGAAAACCTCTTCCCGTTTTGGAAAGGCTGTTTTCGTATACGAAAAAATGAATACGAAGAGTATAAAAATTCTCTACTGGCTTGGCAATAAGCAACAATAAGTTCAGGCTGTACCGACTGCATTTGAAATGTTGTAGGAACTATGAGCGAAGAGAGAGGACGCGACCAAGGGCGTTCACAGGGAAGCGGCGGATCAGTTAATAAATTCATTTATACGCAAGAAGTGAGCTCGAAGAGTCCTTCAACCTGAAGGTGCAGGGTTAGCATCAAGAGGACTTGAGGATCCTCAATGACGATTAGTCATCTTTAGGCTGTATTGAGTTTTTATAGTGCCGTACTAAGAATAGACCCCGTATCTTCATTTTTGGCCATATTGAGTTAATGGTACCCACCCGTTTTGGGGGGTGGTTCCTTTCGATTTTGCTAGTCTTGAAGTTGGATCTCAACGGGAAAAACGGCTCAAAATTATCGCCTTAACTACATTTTAGTTCGATTTACAAATGAAAATTCCGTAACTGGCCTTTTTAGAGCAAAATCCCGCATTTGGGCGTCAGATACGACCATTTTATTAGTATTCAGGTACATACGAATTATGACAATCTTGAAAGTCCAAATAAGAATTTATTTCTTAGCATTTTAGGACTCGTGGCGCCTTATACGATTTCGGAATCAGTGGCAGATACGATTTTTCTTCCAAGTATTTTGATCATACGAACGTATTTTCCCTTGTCAGATCAGATACGGTTTTCGGAGGTTGGCCACCACGATTATTTCTCCCAGTAATCTGCATAGAGTAAATAATTTTTGTTCGCCGCGTAGAGAGGTACTAATTGTGTATTAGAAAAAATAGATCAGACTTATTGCAAAAAAAAAAAAAAAAAAAACTCGGCGCTCCGCGCCTCGCCAGGGGGCAAGCCCCCTGGACCCCCGGTTACCTCTATTTACATACTTCGGACGAAATTATTGAAACACAGAATGTGTTTGCGTTGTCGCGCAACCAAGTGACAACCAAACAAGCGTCATTGTTTACTATTCATTTATAACATCAATTTATATAGTTATAGTATGAAACTACGAAAATTGCGTTGTCGCGCAACCAAGTGACAACCAAACAAGCGTCATTGTTTACTATTCATTTATAACATCAATTTATATAGTTATAGTATGAAACTACGAAAAAAAAAAAAAAAACGAAATAAATTCGTGATAAATCAAGAGCTTTCCAACGAATGGTGAACGATTTCTGTGCGATTAAAATGGCGGAAATTCCATTTCCCTACCAACGGCTCGGTAGTACGTGAAAATCATCCGTCACACATTTCGTTCCCATCCCGCGTTCCATTTTCGGCTAGTTAGTCCATGGCTAAAACACATTCTGTGTTTAAAAAAAAAAAACTCATATTTGCACCAGATACGAGGAAGTCGCCTAGTACATATGTTCTACACCTTTTTTTTGCAATTTTCTGACCAAAATAATGTTTTTCTGGCCACAACGCGCGATTCAGCGAGAAATAGTGGTCTATAACTACAGGTAAGTTTATTAAGTTGAGTAGGTGGATGAGAGGTTATGCTGGGATTTTGCATTTCGCTTGTGATCGATTCCAAAGTTTAGATGTTAATGCATATAGGTGAAAATAGAGAGCTAAGGCTTCCTCAAAATATATTTGATTTACAAAGAGGGATATCTTCCGTAACTTACAGGAGCTAAAAAGATCGTATACTTCTGGCTTTCTTCAATATCTGAGCGAAAAGGTAGAGCTTTCATAATATTCAGAACGAAGAAATCGAAGCTTAAATTAGGCTTTCATCAAAACGAATTATCAACTTTTTTAAAAGTAAGGCTTGTGTTTTTGGACCAACTCAAAACTTCCATGCAAGCAACCTGGAAGTGGTAGAAGCTATATGAAATACGACTGTTTTTAAATGTCCAATTTCGTGACCCATACAGGAAGCCTTTGAATTTGATGTATGGGTCACGAAATTGGTTCTCCAATATTATACTCCACCCAACAATCCAATACTCTTTGAATTTTATTCGCGGGCTGAGAGATGATATAAACAAGAATTGCAACATGTTTATTACTTCAATGTCAATAGCCTGATGTTACGTATCTTTGCATTCAATGCATCTTGATAGCATATATTTATGTATTTGAATCGGCGAACTTGCCACATGCTTGTAATTTAATTTTGTGCTTCAGTTTCCAACTCCTCCATGTCATCTGTCCATAATTTGAACTGGGAGCTTAGATTTTTTCTGGACTTAACCGGATAACGCATGATACTGTCATGTGTTCGGTCGGTATCACGTTTGCGTTGATATGAAAAATAAAGTGATAGGTATTCAAGAGATACGATATTTACTCGTATGTATCATCTGCCATCAAATAAAATAGTTTTAATTATTTTATTTTATTTTGATCATTCACTAATGATTGAAACGATTTTTGGCCGCATTTCCGAGCCTTCACGACATGCTTCTTTAATTACATGTTCTTTGATTTTTAGATGTTGCTATACAGCACCCTATGAAACTGTAGTTTAGTACTTAGACTCCTCAGGACTAATTGTTGACAATGCCTAGGCCCCTGATCAGCTGAGTGGCTCTTAGACATTTTCTACGCTATTTTATTCTATGCTATGCTATTATGAAACTGTAATTTAATATTTATACTCCTCAGGATTTATAGTTGACGATGCCTAGGCCCCTGATCAGCTGAATGGTTCCAAGATAATTTCTACGCTACATACCCTATGAAGCGGTAATTTAGTATCTAGCCTACTCATCACTCGTCATTTCCACGTACGTTCCTCCTGGATCATCAATGGAGTATTTGAAAGCGTTTATCTATACAAATCTGTTTATGAAGTTTGGTCCTCAAATGAATTAATTTCACCAAGATTTTTTCTTTATGATATTGCGATATATTCTCTATTTCGTGTTTTTCACCTGCTTCTTATTTGTACAAGTCATGTTTATTCTTGCAAACACAACCTCTTGTAACAATTCGTTCATGCGTGATAAAAATAAAAAATATCTATCGATAGAATATCAAACCGATCTTGACAAGAGCTCTCCAAGAATGAGCCCAGAAGCAGTGTAAACTGGAGCTCAGAGCGCCATAAAAACCAATTCGGGGGGGGGGGGGGGGGGGGGGGTGTCAAAATTTTTGAAGCTTCTCGAAACTGTAAGTACCTAGTAAATGTGCCATTGATATGTGAATTTACGGTATGCTGACAATAATGAATGAATATTTTTAGCTAATGTATTGTTATAGTAGTACATCTAGTTCATTAAATAGTATACTTATTTATAATTAAGTTTTGCTTGCTTCCGAATCTACCTAAAGGTAGCTGAAGCATTGTTTTCACTTAAGGGAGGAAAACAATTTTTGGTCTCTACAATCAAAATTCCCACTCGCATTTTACGTTTTAGACCATTCTGAACAACTTTGGTTCCGTTTCTGTCTGTCTGTCTGTGTGTCTGTCGTGTGCCCACAAATCCTTGTAACAAACTTATTTTCCACAGTTTTCATCCGATTTGGATGAAATTTTCTGGGAATGTGCGGGCCAGGGGGTGGACGACAGTCAGTTTCATCGTTTTTGACTCAATACCTCCTCTGCGCATGCGCAAACGTTAAGTCTACCAAGTATAATTTTCTCACGCCCTAATCGTCCGATCTCGCTCAAATTCGGATGATAGGTAGTTGGGGAATGACAATTTGATCATCTGATATAAATTTCAACACGATTGTACATTAATGATTCTATCATTAATAGCTACTGCGCATGCGCCTTTGTAAAATCCTTGTAACGACCTCAATTTCCACAGTTTTCATCCAATTTTGATGAAATTGTCAGCGAATGCGCGGTTTAGGTGTAGATGGTCCCGTACCTATTTCATTGTTTTCAACTCATCAGTTCATTCTGCGCTTCCACAAACAAATTATATTGATCTTTTCGTTTATTAGTTGATCAATTATGTCATTTCACGCTACTTCATGATTTCCTCTTTTTCGCTATGGAATTTTTCAAGATCATTTAAAACTTTTCAATGATAGGTAAACGAGGAAGCCAATGTGCCACACCCAACTTGGCAGACGTATTTTCCTTGTCGTCATTGTCAGTTCACGTGAACTCTCGATTTGGAAACGTGAGTGTTTTATAAATCAAGGAAAAATTATTTCGCAGCTTTATGGGTGGCAAGTAGTTGTCTAGTTAATTAATTCTAGATTCTGAGAAAGATATTTTCTCAGAAGTTCGGAATGACGACAGAATCAACCAATTTGAATTGACGACGATCAAGAAGAAATCAACTTTAATAGCATAAATAGTTCAAAACCACAGGAGTTAAAAGTAAAAAGATTAGTTCTAAATAAAAATTGCACAAACAATTCCGGGTTTTACTTTTTGATTCCGGAGAATTAGCCTAGTATAGGTGAACAAAGGAATGGCAGCATGAGGGTTAGAGGAGATGAGAACCTCATTGTCTGATGGATTGGAATTAAGCAAAATACGGTTGGAAGCATTCAAAGAAAAAGGAATATTCACTTCACAATTCTTGATTTCATACTTTTGATATCATAATGATATCATATTCCAAATAATCTAGATAACAACGGATCCTTGTAACGTTTTGTGTACACCCTGTATATACACATTTTTAACAAATTGTTCGGGGAATGACCCATAAATGTCAGATTCAGTCTTACTAAGATCAATCGTTGCAAATGGTAATCACACATGACTCGGAGAGAATCCGTGCCAAGGCAATGTGGTAAACCGGCAGAGGTGCTCAAGTGACTAGCTCGAAATTTGTGTCAATCTAAGAAGGACGTGAACGAAAAATGTTAGCCGACCGGCCTCGTCACATGTCATCTCCTTTCAAGGTGGTTCTTCAAAGCGTAATTGATGTTTGTATTAATACATCAACAAAAACAAAGAAAAAAGCGCCTCGCTAGCCAAAAACCTGATGTTTAGAGATACGACTTTCTCACATTTCAGGAAACACGTGTCACTTATGACTGTGTCACCTATATTACAGTCTCGCTTGTTAGATATATGCAAATTTCATAAATAGAGGATGATTCAAACTAAAAGTTGTGAAGAATACCTTGAATAATGGGACCGAGAAACAAGACTTGAGGAATACCTGCAAAAACCTGGGCACATTAAGAAGTCAACTATGTTTTCTTAAAAATGAAAATATCTAAAAGAATGAAATTTGAACATAAATTGCTCATTGGTGGATATTGCTTAGCAGGGTCGGGGCGAGGGGTTTGTTTTTTGTGACAATAATTACACTCGCTGGACGGTTTTGGCTTTAGAACACCAGCATTGTTTTGACTTTCGGGAGAAAAAAACAATGCAAATTATTACATAATGGTTTATTATTTCTGAATCAGATAGCCAGCTATAGTAACCAGCATGCTCTGGGGCTTTCGCCAGTATCTTTTCTAGTATCCACCTCTGTTCTCGCGTTACAGGCTGCGCTTCCGATGAGGAGCAAATGGATGATCGTACAGCAGCCCGAGTGGTCTCATTCAATCCACGGAGCTAATTTCTATAGGAATCAAACTAAAACCGTAGGAACACTGGATTCCAAAAGCATCTGGGACATATCCCAGTCGATTCTGCGTCCGAAATTACTTGGGTAACGACACCCCACTTACCTATGGCAGAAATATAAGTAAACAGCTATTCATCCAGAGGGTTCAGACTCCAAGCTGCCCATGTAATGCAATTTTAATTTAAAAACGATTTGCTTTGAACTATCTGAGAAGATTTTGGGAAGAAGAAGATGGAAGGATTTTAGTAACATTCCAATTTCAATTATTTTTGTAACATACTATAGTATGATATAATATACTAAATATACTAGTGTGTTCAAGGTAGGTTAAATGTTATATGGGGTAAAAGTAATAAAATATAATATAAAATATATCACCCTCACCACCCACCGTGACCCCCTGCCAAGCGTGCCAGGCGTGCGTGCGTGCGTAAGTCTAACACTCACACAACAAGACACTTTTTCGCCCGTTTTTGGCCCATAGCATCTATGCGAGTAAAGCGATCGGGACGGTTAAACGATAGGACCAACTAGACCCCAAATGGAGTCTATGCGCGAATGAACGGGTTTTTTAAGTCAATTCTTAGGCCTTTTATGGCCCGGACGGCAAACGGCGAACGGACATTTCAAATTTGGATTCTACGCACCTTGAAACGTAAAGTGACAAAGTTTGAGGAGGGGTTATAATTTTTTTTTTGCTATACGATCACATAGGCTTATTATTGGAAATAATAAACCAGAATTTTTGGTCTCAATACCTCACTCTGCGCATGCGCAAACGTAAATTCTACCAAGCATCATTTTCTCACGCCCTATTCGTCCGATCTCGCTTAAATTTGGATGATAGTTGGGGAATGAAAATTTGATCATCTTACTTCAATTTCAACATGGTTGCATCAATGACAGCTACTGCGCATGCGCCAATATGAAATCCTTGTAACCAGCCCATTTTTCACAGTTTTCATCCGATCTAGATGAACTTTTCAGGGAATGTGTGGGCTAAGAGGTAGAAGGTCCCCTGTCAATTTCATTGTCGCTAAATCGATAATTCACTCTGCGCATGCGCAAACGTAAATTTTATTATGCTCAATTTTTTCACGCCCTAGTCGTCCGATCTCGCTCAAATTTGGATGATAGTTGGGGGATGACGATTTGATCATCCCTTATCAGTTTCAACATGATTCTATCATTAATAGCTACTGCGCTTGCGCCTATGTGAAATCCTTGTAACGACCTTAATTTCCACTGTTTTGATCCGATTTCGACGGATCAGAGAATGCGCGGGCTAGGTTGCATATTTTCTTAATCTGTTTCATTGTTGCTAAACAATACTCCATTCTACGCATGCGCAAACGTAAATTCCATTATGCTCTATTTTTTCACACCCTAATCGTTCGATTTCGCTCAAATTTGGGTGATAATTGGTTGAAGATGACTTGATTACCTCATATAAATTTCTACACGATTGTATTATTAATAGCCATTGCGCATGCGCCAATGTGAAATACATTTATACCTTAATTATATACCTTAATTCCACAGTTTTCATCCGATTATGATGGCCTCGTTCCTATCTAATTGTTTTCAACTCATCAGTTCATTCTTCGCTTGCACAAACGTAAATTACACTGAGTACCTATCATTTTTTCGTTTCTTAATTGACCAATTATGACATTCCACGCTACTTCTTGATTGGCTCATTTCCTCTATGGAATTTTCCTAGATAGTTTAAAACTTTTTCAATTATCTATACATTAATGATAGGTACACGGGAAAGCTATGTGCCACATTCATTTTATGCATGCGCAAGTAAAACTGATAGGTAGTTAGTTATATTTATTCATATTTAGTCCGGGACACACGTCAGAGAAAGCAATTTGCGCATCAAGTGTCTTGTTTACTGTTTTTATTCTGACAGAACTAATTTTCTGGACGCTGCAAGAGGGAGAGTTCCAAGTGTTGCGGTCAAGAGCCGGCAATGCGACGACCTTGGCACACTCTCGACCGCGTTGCATAATGAAGGAGTCGCAGGTAACTCAGATGAGAGGAGGCTTTTGCCTTCCAAAATCATGGAAGAATCATCGGGTGCTTTCAGAAATGGTAAACATGTTGGCAATCCTCATTGCTTAATCACTCCGCCAAGAAGGAATTGAACGGGGGATGTTCAGAAAATGGTACATGAATATGGCAAGTTTCTTTCTGATAATTTATGGTTTATTATTTCCAATAATGAGCCTATGTAATCGACTAGGAAAAAAAAGTATTTTCTCTCAAACTTTGTCACATCACGTTTCAAGGTGCGTGGTGTCCAAAACGGCAATGTCTGTCCGCCGTCCAGGCCATAAGAGGCCTTTCTTGAGGAGAAAAATACTCCCTTTCCCACATGGACTCCACTTGGAGTCTAGTTGGTTCTAGATCTGGCCAGCCCGATCGCTTCAGACGCATCAATGCTATGAACCAAAAAAGTCGAGTCATGCAGCATGACCCCATGAGCGTATTTTTGAAGAAATCTTCGACATTTCAGTCGCTATTGATCGTGTAGAGAAATTTTAGTTTATGATTTTGATACTACCTACGTTTTAAACAGCATGGTTCTAGGATTGGTTATACCAGGATACTTCCATAAGAGTAGTCAATCTGAATTTGGACAATGTTACATGCAAATACAGCATTATTTCGATTTTTGACTGATTTTTCAACTTTGAAATTTTTGAAAACTTGATACATATTCCTATAGGAAATTTTACGCTGATTCCAAATATACCACATGTTAGTATGCTGAAAAAATTATTTCTTACAACAAATCGCAAAAAACAGGCTATTTAGAAATTGTTGACTACATTGTTGAAAATTTCAACCCGAAGATGTAATCCGATCATGCTGGCCAACGAACTTGAACTTTCGTTTTGTGTCCTTAACATTTTAAAATTTGTTTGAAGTTTCTAGCACAATTCTACGGACAGTTAAGTTATCGTCTGGAATGACACATACATACATACATATATACATACATACATAAAAAAATGCGTTAAACTTCAGAATAGCCTGAAATGGATTTCTGCATTAATTTTTTTCAAAAATTCACATTCTACAAATTTTGAGGCGAGAGCAATAGCTTAATTTTCTTCAAAAATTCGCTAACATATTCTTCAAAAATTCGCTAAAAATGCGTTAAACTTAAGAATATGATTCAGAATAGCCTGAAACGGATTTAAATGCATAAAATTTTTCAAAAAATCACATTCTACAAATTTTGAGGAGAGAGCAATAGCTTAATTTTCTTCAAAAATTCGCTAAAAGCAGTTTGTTGGATATCTGACGAACTGGGTAGCACGGTACCAAGGTTTAGATTTGGTAAACATGTTGGCAAATCTCATTGCCAAACGTCTCCGCCAAGGAGGAATAGAGCCCGGGGTTAGTGGGTAAACAAGGCAACACGTAAACAGGGCAACTTGATCGCAGGTTCAAGCAACATTCCATCGCATTTTTCTATCCAGCGAGACGCTAGTCTCTCACTGCCAAGCTTTCAAAGCCATTGCCATCGCATAGCCAAGCTCTCTATACCATTGCAACGAGACGCGCCGAGATAATTAACAAAATCGATCTTCGGCCCAAAATTGGTCTCCCTCCCAACTTCACCGACCCTCACACATCAGCCCAAACATAATTTTCTTGCCATATCCTGAGAGGGCCAGGTCCCCTAAGTCGCCTGATGCCAGATATGTAACGGAAGATCGATTCTATCTGTATAAGCTAAAGCTAGACGTCAAAATGCTTGTTTTCGAATGTTTTTTTTTTTTTTTTTTTTTTTTTTTGTTTTTGTTTAAATAAATTTTCCCATTTGAAGTGAGGGGGGAAAAGCCAATTGTTTAAAAAAAATCGTAGCTCCGTTACTACTGTGGCCACAAAGCTGGGATTGGTCGCATTCGTTGCAGAAATGTCTTTTTTAAACAATATTGTATTTATTTTTCCTACCACAACCTTTTCCGAAATCCGAAAAAACGCCCGAAAACCAAGGAAAAAACATGAAAGAAGTTCCAGTCATGCAGCATGATCGTATGAGCGAATTTTCGTAAATTATCGTATTGTATAATGTTATATTGTATTGAACTTTGAGCTTTTTGAGTGGAAGGGAATTGATAACTATTAATTTTATGGCAATAAAACGTATTCTAGATAATAATCTACGATACAAATAGAGGTTTTGTTAGTAAAAAAATAAATCTGATACAAGGATTGTTTAGAAAAGACATTTCTGCAACAAATGCGACCAATCCCAGCTGTGTGGCCACAGTAGTAACGGAGCTACGATTTTTTTTAAACAATTGGCTTTTCCCCCCTCACTTCAAATGGGAAAATTTATTTAAACAAAAACAAAAAAAAAAAAAACATTCGAAAACAAGCATTTTGACGTTGGAACTTTTAGCTTTTTTGCAGTTTTTCTCGATTTTTTAGCACGTTTTGATGAAATTTAAGTACATTTTTCAGCATCATTTTGTCCATAAATTTTTTAATGTTCTGTTTTATAGTTAATAAACTTTATTTGAGCAATATTCTGCAAAAAATATAAATTTAACAATTTTTAGCAGTTTTTAGCTATTTTTAGTGATTTTCTCAGCACTGTTTTGAAATGTGACCAATTTAATGTGCTCGAAAAGTGCTGACCAACAAACTCATTCTTTTGTCCGAAAAGCTTGATTTTTGGCGCAAGAACAGAATTTTTATCTCAATTTTAAGGTGAGTTATCTTCTGGAATGACACGCATATATATAAATAAATTATATATATATATATATATATATATATATATATATATATATATATATATATAGCGTTGCGGTTGGTTTTAATCGATTTTTTGGGACTATATTTATCATTGAGAAGCTGAAAATCACTACGTTTACTTGGCAAGTTTTTGAGATCTCGATTTTTAAATGTTTAGTCCTTTAATGCTACCCTTTAGGGTTGACAAAATCAGTACCGAGATTCTAGGACCATCTATACCCCAAATGCGATTTTCAACGCAAGTTTCATGAAGTTTGGTCTATTAGTTTCGTAGAAAAGCCGCGGACGAGGGACGAACACGGATTGTTTTTGAATTTTACGGATCATGAAACGTAAACCAAAAAATTGTCGGGGTGGGGGGGGGGGGGGGGGGGGGGGTTAAATTTTGTTTGTCCTAGTCGATTACAAAGGTTCATTAATGAAAATAATGAACCAAAAGAAAACAATAGAAAAAAACAAAACAAACACTTCCCCACATTAGTTCTCCGAGACAATAATTATTGTACCTATCTAGTTGTTCGTAGTTTTCCATTCAGCAATAGTCTACAACGATTTCATCATAAGCCGACCTAGTTCTGTGATTTCAGCCTCCAGTGGTTA
The DNA here is from genome assembly GCA_030762985.1 of Adelphocoris suturalis. NCBI lineage: Eukaryota > Metazoa > Arthropoda > Insecta > Hemiptera > Miridae > Adelphocoris > Adelphocoris suturalis. The sequence goes on from CM061049.1 coordinate 50,256,708, forward strand.
CTGATTACAAACTATATTAATGTAGAATTCCCATTGATGGGTTTACTATTTTCAGCATTAGTAGGTAACGACAAGATTAACCGTATTTTACGAGAATCCTTTTTCTTAAAAGTTGTGCGTCACCTCATATAGGTAATTGTTTTTGAGTTGGTAAAAGCCTTAATGAAGCCAAAAAACAACCGAACCAGTTCCAGTAATGCAGCATAACAATGTGAGCAGATTTTCGTAGATATGAAAACACTTCACATTCATATCTATGTTTTTTATTTGAGCATTATGTGTGCGCAGATAGGTATTGTTAAATATCAAATTTATGGCAAAAAGCACTTCAACAATTTAGCGAGCTTTTACTTTTAGCATCATCGTCCCCAATGTGCAGCGTTGCGGATAGTTTTAATTGATGCTTTGGGATTATATTTATCATTGACAAGCGAAAAATCATTACTGTTACTTTGAAAGTTTTTGAAATCTCGATTTTTGGATGATTAGCCCTTTAATGCTACCATTTAGACAAAAATTGATGCCGAGCATTTTACACTCTGCTTATCAGCTATCTTCACAGGTATCGAATAACTAGATTCGACCTAAGAAAAAATAGCATTCGCCAACACATATTTCGTTGCATACATCGGTTCTCGTCTGATCACCGAAGTTAAGCAACATCGGGCTTGGTTAGTACTTGGATGGGTGACCGTCCGGGAGCGCCGCGATTACGGCATCTTTTAGCGAATTTTTGAAGAAAATTATTGCTCTCGCCTCAAAATTTGTAGAATGTGAATTTTTGAAATTTTTTTTTTTTGCAGAAATCCGTTTCAGGCTATTCTGAATCATATTCTGAAGTTTAACGCATTTTTTATGTATATATGTATGTATGTATATTTATGTATGTATGTGTCATTCCAGACGATAACTGTCCGTAGAATTGTGCTAGAAACTTCAAACAAATTTTAAAATGTTAAGGACACAAAACGAAAGTTCAAGTTCGTTGGCCAGCATGATCGGATTACATCTTCGGGTTGAAATTTTCAAAAATGTAGTCAAAAGTTTCAAAATAGCCTGTTTTTTGCGATTTGTTGTGCGAAATAATTTTTTCAGCATACTAACATGTGGTATATTCGGAATCAGCGTAAAATTTCCTATAAGAATATGTATCAAGTTTTCAAAAATTTCAAAGTTGAAAAATCAGTCAAAAATCGAAATAATGCCGTTCGCTAGTTGTAAAAATCGGTAATATTTGCATGAAACATTGTCCAAATTCAGATTGAACTACTCTTATGGAAGTATCCCTGTATAACCAATCCTAGAACTTTCATATGACGTCGGTATGTTATTTTATTTCATGTCGATTTGATGATGTTATGATAGGATACTGTTAAGATTTCAACTCCCTTTAATACTGACCACATTGGACATCGAAATCTATGAAAATTTACCTACATTTGTCTTTAAATCTACAAGATTAGTTTAATAATAATAAAGTATGAGTACCTCCTAATTATTTTTAATAATTTGATTCCATGTTTGTCTATCAAAATCATAAACTAAAATTTCTCTACACGATCAATAGCGACTGAAATGTCGAAGATTTCTTCAAAAATTCGCTCATGGGGTCATGCTGCATGACTGGACTTTTTTTTTTTGTCTAATTATTCAATTTTTCATCTAGCTAAATCAAGTTTACTTAATCAGGCCTCGTGGAGTAGTTCGTTTTGAGTGCCTTCCCTGCTTTATCAAATGGTACCTAGCACAAATTCTACTACCAACCTACTCAATTTGTTATGGAACTGACAACAGCTTTTGCATACAAACTTATTATTTAAACACAAACCTGCTCGTTGTCTGAATCTTTATGTTGGTAGATACAACTTTGTACTACGCAATGAACTTGCGAATACTTACGAAAATCGGTATCTACTTTAAAATTGGAAGTAGGTACTTTGTTCACATAATAAACATAATTTGATATAATAATACAATTATATTTATCACTGGTTTTTACTTTTGTCGGCTGGGTAGGTAATTGTGGAAGGGAAACGTTATTAGACGTTGTAGTGGATTTAAATATGTTTTACTTGGTGTAGGTAGACCAAGTGGGACATTTATATTCTGATTATGCGGGTTAGTCCCTGGGTTATTCCTGTAAGGAATGTGAGCGAAACCGTCAAGGTCAGTTTGCTTGGCGGGATGAACTGAGAGATAGTTCGTGTCGCAGCCGCGTGGAGCACTGGGCTCGCATAGTGGGTGCTGGGTTCGATCAGTTTGGTACTGAGCCGTTTTGTAATATTCCGGCCTAAGATTTATATCTGTAGGAGGAATATGTTGAGCTTGGTTGAGGTACTGAAAAGTATCCTTTGTTTTTTGTACATTTGGAGTGTATTTGACACTCGGATCGGCCGGGTAGCCTTGTGTCGAATATCGTGGATATTCGGAAAGCTTTGTCGAATCATAATGATTGACTTCAGAGCGGGTCTGAAAGGTATCCTCGATCTTTTGTATGGGTGAGGCTTGATCTAACGTTTCCTTCGTGAAGACGTTAGGTGAGAAGGCGATCTCGTCGTGAGGATCGAGCCTTGAGCCGTCGCTGTGACCGGCGGATTGGCCGGGCAGCGTGTAGGTAGCGCTGCGGGGGCTAAGAGGCCCGGCCGCGCCGTGGTCTACCTCCCCTTGCATGAGGAAATAGGACGGCCGACGTTCCATCGAAATACTCGCTTGACAGAGCTTCTTTCCTTTGCTCGTATGTCAGGGTCCTACCTTGTAGTCTTGAAAAAGACTTCCTTGGACGGTAAATTAGAGCGTATGAGCTGAGTAATTTACCGGCGTGCCCACAGCGGTCGGTGACGAGCCTAGTGCTACGAAACCCGGGCGACACGACTAGGAACGTCCCAGCGGGCGTACGATCTAAAGAGAATATCGATAGATGTACCGGGTGGCGTCCTGACAGATGAACTACGTTGGGCAATGAGCAGGATGAATAATCACTGGACTCGTAGATGCCAATGCGAGATCTGTGTGGAGAGAAGGTAGGCCTTGTAGAAAGCAGTAGGAAGCCGTTCTTGAGATGAACTCGGGATGCAGAAGGTTCGTCAGCGTAGAGCGTGTAGAAATCTTCGTACTTCTGAGTGTAGTCGTCGAGAGCGGAGAGTGGAATGAATTTCGGAGGGCTCCGAGCGGGGTATTTATAGGGAGGTGGCCGCCTCCTGCCGCCTCCTGATTGGTCCGCTTAATTTCATTAATTCGACTGTGTAATCTCATTGGCTCGCACATTGTTTTCTCAGTATCTGCGAGTATGATAGCTGAGCTGGTCCTCCGGGGTGGTTTCCCCACGTCCGTCGCTGCGACGGGGTCCCCGGGGGTGGCTTACGAGCGTCCGTCGCGGAGCCGACGACCTTGAGTTTCGACGGGGACCTCGGGTGTTTTCCCTGCGTCCGTTGTTCAGACGGGGTCCCCGGGGTGGCTGCTGGACCGGAGGTGGTTGCTTGCCGCCTCTTGGTTGGTTCGCCTATTGTCTCTCGTGTAATCAGTGTTTCTGAGGCTTCTGAGGCTTGTTTGAATTGTCCTTGCTAGTTTTAGAGGACGTTTGATTTTCTGTTTGAGTTTTCTCGTTCAAGGCGACTTGGTTCGAGATACTTGTCGCGTCTCTCTCGCCCAGTAAGTGTCTAGGGAGGTCGCCTTGTCTGTTATTAGTTAATATTTCACTTTTGAGAGAGAATTTCGTATTTTCTCTCTGGTGAAATATTTTGTTTGACGGAGTTATAACTCGACGTCTTATAAATATTTTTGTGTTGTGTCTACCTCTTTTTGGTAGCCCTGAAAAGGGCTGTTGACAAGAGGGGGTGGTTTTCACCACAGACGTCAGTCAGAGGGAGACCGAATACCTAACCAATTTTGGTTTATTATTTCCAATAATAAGCCTATGTGATCGTATAGCAAAACATTTTTATAACCCCCCCTCAAACTTTGTCACTTTACGTTTCAAGGTGCGTAGAATCCAAATTTGAAATGTCCGTCCGCCGTCCGGGCCATAAAAGGCCTAAGAATTGACTTTAAAAACCCGTTCTTTCGCACATAGACTCCATTTGGGGTCTAGTTGGTCCTAACGTTTAACCATCCCGATCGCTTTACTCGCATAGATGCTATGGGCCAAAAACGGGCGGAAAAGTGTCTTTTTCGTGGTTTGAATGTTAGACTTACGCACGCGCGCACGTCTGGCACGCTTGGTGGTGAGGGGAGTGAGCGGGGGGGTGGAGTGATAGGAGGCGCCGCGGCACCTTGTGGGGGCTAGTATATTTAGTATATTATATCATACTATAGTATCCAACGATTCCCGCAAGCGGGGGACTGAGGACGCCGGCTCCGCCGCCGGCAGCCTCGGCTTGGAATCGGAAGGAACGAAGAAGATCGAGCGTGCTTTGTTGGAGATGAACGCAAAACTCAATAACCTTGATTCTATCGCGAGTGACATGAAGGATCTCAAAGAATCGGTCAACTTTATGAGTGATCAGTTCGATGTGTTCTCCGAAAGGGTAGTGGCATTGGAGGCAACCATTGAAAAATTATCGAAGGAAAATAGCGATTTGAAATCAGTGGTCACTGAATTGCAACATAAAGTAGACGTTCTTGAACAAAGCTCCCGTAACATCAACGTCGAACTCAACTGCATCCCTGAAACAAAGAACGAGGACTGCATCGAAATTGTAAAAGCTGCATCAAAACTTCTAAATGTGCAATGTGGTGAAATACGAGCGGCCTTTAGGGTTGGCGCAGTTCGCAATGACCGTCCACGAAAAATTCTGGCGTTGCTCACATCACCGGATACTGCTGAAAACCTGATTAAAGCTGCGAAAACCGAAAAAAGTCTCACTGCCTATCAACTGTACAAGGAATGGCCGAATGAAAGAATCTACATTAACGAGAATCTCACCTCCTTCCGGGCTGACCTTCTGAGACGAGCTAAATCCAAGGCCAAAGAAAAGGGTTTTAAATACGTCTGGGTGAAGAACTGTATCATACACGTAAGGAAAGCCGATGGTGAGCATGTGCGAACGATCAAGTCTACTGCAGACATAGACCGTATGTAAATATCCAAAATGCTACTTCAATTGTAAAATCACAAATTAAATGAACGACAACTTTCTATTAAATTTAACAAACGGGAACATTCTAATAGATGGCGTTGACGAGGATAGATACTTTATTTCGATCGAAGATTATTTCTCATCAATTAGGCACCAACAAAAGTGTTCAATTTTTCACATGAATATTAGAGGATATAATGCTAATTTTTCTGAATTTCTTGCTTGGGCTGGTGAAGACATTTTTTCTTTTGACGTTATGATATTTACGGAAGCGCATCTTCAAAGCTGTCCTATTTTCTCTCAGATCCCAGGTTATGACCTCGTTTCCTCAGCAGATCACATTAATAAAAATGATGGCATCATAATGTATGTAAAATCTGATAGTATTTGCACCGTCGAAATGGTAAATTTACACAAAGCTACTTGCATTTATATCCGCTTTAAACGAGGCCCAGAATTGTATGACATACTTGGTATATATAGAAATAATCTTGGAGATATAAAGCAGTTCTCTGATGAGTTAGCAGGTTTCCTTTCCAAAAAACCTGATGCTGATCACTCTTTTGTTGTTGGAGACTTGAATATCAATACCCTGAATAATACTAATTCTGATGTTCTATATTACTGCTCATCATTAGCTGAATTAGGGTTTCGGTCTCTAATTAACAAACCCACAAGGGTTCAAGGTGTATCCTCCACATGCATTGACCACTTTTTCTATCGGGGTAAAAATCAAGTACTAATATCTGGAATTTTGGAATGCCATATAACGGATCATTACGCCATCTCATGTTCTGTGAAGTGCTTGAATTACCAAAAGGAGACTGATAAAAATAGCAGACTCTGTCAATCTAAAATCAATTATTCAAAACTTGACGATAAAATTAACAATTACAACTGGGATGATATAATTAAGATAACAGATGTAAATGAGGCTGTATCCCAGATCGTTACCGGCTTGAGTGAATGCATAAAAAGTGCCTCGAACCAGAGGCCCATTGCCCCTCATGCAAAACAAAAGTTGACACCGTGGATGACGAATGGAATCCTTCGCGCCATTCGAGTTAGAGACAAACTATGCAAAAAGTCAAAAAAGGAGCCTTTCAATTCTGCACTGATAGAACGAATAAAACATTATCGTAATATAATTAATAATTTGAGAAACATAGTCAAAAATGATTACTTTAAAAACAAATTCAAGGAAGCACAATATCCAAAGGACACTTGGAAAATAATCAACGAAGATTTTTTGGGAAAATCTAGAGGAATAAATCCGGTTTACAAACTCATCACGGAGTATGCGGAATCGCGGAATACTAATATTCCAACAGCCAAGGCTGATGTTGCGGAAAATTTTAATTTGTTTTTTAGCAATGTTGGAAAAAACTTAGTCGATCAGATCCCCCGTATCCCTCATCCCCAAGGCGCTGTCTCTGATAATAATATAATGAACGATGTCCCAAAAAAATTCAAATTCAAAATTATTTCATCATCTGAGCTTGATAAAATTATTTCTAGCATGAATGGCAAATCTGCGCCAGGAATCGATAATATCTCATTAGCAGTAATTAAAAAATATTTTCATGTACTGAAAGATGTCCTCGTGCATATTATTAACCTTAGCTTAAAAAATGGAATTTTTCCGGATCTACTCAAAGTAGCCCGCGTCATACCCTTATTCAAGGGCGGGGATGCCTCCGACCCAACCAATTATCGTCCAATTTCTCTATTAAGTACGATATCTAAACTCATTGAGCGATGGATTAAACACCTTTTATATACGCATCTTGAAGAACAAAACCTTCTTTCGGAGAGACAATTTGGCTTTAGGAAGGGTGTAGGGGTAGAAGAGGCCATATTTATGCTAACCAAAGACATTAACTCGCTGTTGGATCGTGGAAAAAAGGGAATTTTGTTGACACTAGATATGGCCAAAGCCTTTGACTCGATCGACAGGGATTTATTGGTAAAATTACTACCTGCCTATGGCTTTGAAGGATTAGAGTTGGAATGGGTTATCAGTTACTTCAATGAACGGAAGCAAATAGTGACTATAGAAGACATTGATAGTATTGAAAAACCTATTGATTTTGGTGTGATTCAGGGTGGTACCTTGGCGTCAATTTTCTTCTTGATTTTTATCAACCAACTCGGAAATCTGGACCTCCAGGGTACCTCATACTTATTCGCTGATGACACAGCAATCCTATGCGAGGGCGACACCTGGGAAGAGGTATTTGACATTGCTAACAGTGATATGAATCGCACGTTCCAATGGCTATGTAATAATACTCTGAGTCTAAATGTTAAAAAAACTAAGTACCTCGTGTTTTCCAAATCCCCTTCAAAAAAATCCATTTCTGCCTCAATAAAGTTGCATTTATGTGGTGCTAGCAGAATGTACGATTCCTGTGTGTGCGCATGTCCAGAGTTGGAGCGTGTTGAGTCTGTGAGGTACCTGGGAGTAATGATTGACGAGAATCTAACGTGGGACTGTCATGTCTCTACGTTGATTCACAAACTCCGAAAATTTACTTATTTATTTTACAACCTCCGAGGATGTCTTGGGAAGGAAAGTTTAATTTTTGTGTACAAGGCACTTGTCCAGAGCATCATTGGCTTCGGAATTATTGCTTGGGGAGGAGCCACTTCAGCGGTATTGAATCCACTGAATATCATGCAAAAATCCATTCTCAAAGTAATGATAAAAAAACCAGGTAGATTTCCTACAGTAGATCTGTACAACTGTGTCCGTGTTCTCTCAGTCCATCAGTTATATATTAAGTCGGCACTCACCTTTTTCCACAAACACCCGGAATTTTTCAATTTTTCTAAAAACACTCCGTACGCCTTCCGGTTCACTACACAAGCTGTAGTTCCTGCACCGAAAACTCGTATATGGAGTACTGCTAGACACATTTTCTACAGTATGCCATTCTTAATTCGCTCCTTGCCAGAAAATTTGCGATCCCCCTCCAATCTTACTCGTTCGGATTATAAAAAGAAAGTTTTCTCGTGGCTAATCCAATATGGGTTGGAAAACTGCCAAACTCTTCTTACAAGCATTTATGTCAATTGAATTATCCATTAATTATCATGTCAGTTCCCTTTATTATTATTTTCTAATGAATTGTTAGTTTAGTTTTTGATCCTCTTTCTCCTCAATAACAGAAGGAAACAGTGTAACCAGATAACTGTGATTAAATAAGTATATATATATATTTTTTTCCTTTTATGCAATTAATGAGTATTATATTAACAATTAGCTCTAGCATCTCCCCTTAACCGCACAGGGCCTGCCCTATGGTTAAGGTGTATGTTCCATATTGCCATATATTATGTATACTCGTATTTGTAATTTACTGTTTCTCGGAATAAAACTTACTTTCATTCATTCATTCATTCATTCATTCATTCATTCAGTATGTTACAAAAATAATTGATCCTGCCCATCTAAAATCCTTGGTTCTTCTTCTTCCCAAAATCTTCTCAGATAGTTCGAAGCAAATCGTTTTTAAATTAAAATTGCATTACATGGGCAGGTTGGAGTCTGAACCCTCTGGACGAATAGCTGTTTACTTATATTTCTGCCATAGGTAAGTGGGGTGTCGTCACCCAAGTAATTTCGGACGCAGAATCGACTGGGATTGGTCCCAGATGCTTTTGGAATCCTGTGTACCTACGGTTTTAGTTTGGTTCCTATAGAAATTAGCTCCGTGGATTGAATGAGACCACCTGTACGATCATCCATTTGGGCATTTGCCCCCCATCGGGAGCGCAGCCAGTAACGCGAGAACAGAGGTGGATACTACGTAGAAAAGGACTGGCGAAAGCCCCAGAGCATCCTGGTTACTATAGCTGGCTATCTGATTCAGAAAAAATAAACCATTATGTAATAATTTGCACCGTTTTTAAAACTGTGGTCACCTTTGCGTCAGGTTTTGACAGCTACGTAGGACGGGATTCCATCGAAAGCATTTTTCCCGCCTACGCGTAGATAGGCCTCTTTCCCGTACACGCATAGTTCTACGCGTTGACGCGTAAATTCACGCATGCGCAGTTGGTATTTCCGTCTTATTGCGTACACGGGTAGAAAATTACGGGAAGAACAAAACTCTCTAATATGTCAACCCTCCAGGATTAATTGATGTAACGCTGAGTATTCAGAATCAACAAGTTCCTATAAATATCTCATTTCTGACCCAAGTGTCTTAAACTTTGAATCATAGACTTTCGTTTCACTATAGGACATACATATTGTTTGAACAGTGCTAGTCATAGCGTCCTGATAAATTTTCGCGATTGTGTCACATAAACAAACGTTTGAAGGTACCTACGTACCTACCTAAAGAATCCAAAATGACCGTCTTTGCTCAACATGAAAATTTTTTGCTCGTGACGTAACAAAACCACCTTGCTAAATGGAGCGAGTGACTTCTCCAGCTTCAAGGGCTTCTATTGGCGAACTGAAAGCGAAGGTTGTTCGCACTTGACTGGAGTTTCTTTCACGCCTTCTCGACTTCTTCCAGCTTCCTCCATTCTCACGTTGCGGATGGATACTGTTTTCCATTCGTTAAACATCAAATTACGATTCATTTCTTATTTACCGGTCATAACCCCCCCAAATCACTCTCCATACCAAGCTTACATCTAAGTACGTAACACTAACCACCTTTCAAACATATGAGGTGTAAAATTATCTCCCCAACTGCCACTTCCTCACTATGCTCGGTGTTTCATTAACGGGTGAAGGAACTACCGTTTTCAACATTCCAGGCCATATCATCCAATTAATAGCGTCTGATTGACGTTTCCTGGATAACACCAATAAGAAGCTTTCATATATTTTCACATTAAACTTTTTTCACCTTTTTTTGTTGTAGAAAATGAAATATTGCAAATTCTGAAAAATTTCTTAATATATCAATATATGTATATATATGTATCAATATGTTGAGTTCTCGACCACTTTTTCTTAAAAAAAAAAAGGTCAGTCTCCTGACAGTCTCCTGTCAGTCTTCTGACATCTTCAGTAAAATAAGAATCTCGCCCTCAGCATATTGTTTGTTGCCATATTTTTATAGTTTCACACCTTATTAACTAACTAATACTACAAAATGAACTACTACTAGAATGAAATAGGACAATAACATCCATAAGCCCTGAAGATGTCTAATAAATTAAAAACAACCTCGGCGTAATGGAAACAACCTGATTCATTGACCAACCCTCAAGAACCTTAACACCTTATATATATATATGTGTATATATATATATATGTATACATATATACATATATATTCACAAAATTAGAAAAAATAACAGAAAAAACGTCACAAAACTATTTTTATATTTCGATTTTTTGCCCTTTTCAAACTAACAAAGAAATTGATTAATTTTAGGAGATTTGTTTACAACGTTGACAAGCAATTTCGGTAACTTGGATTTCGTTTCATCGTTTCATGTTGAGGCCTGGAGAATCGAAAGCACCCAAAACGTTTCTGCAGTGAAGTCCGTCTTGGAGGGGTGTCCGTCTTAGAGTATTGGCGTAAGAAATGGTCTGACAAAAAAATTGAAAATTTTCAGAATTTTTTATTTTATTGGATGGAAATTGAACTTTCACCAGTCCTTTGAACAAACGGATTATTAAGGAAAAAGTGAATACAGAGTACATATTTATGTCATCATCCATATCATTCATCATTTTAAATTTATTCATTTTTTTCAAAATAATTTTAGATCAGTTTTTGGTATTTCATTTTTGAATTTGGCATGAATTTGACCGATGAGATGAACTGAGATAAACCTAAAAAGTCCGACTTGGAGGGGTACCACGGCAAGCTGGGGAAAGATAAACAGAGTCCGGAGTCCGCGAACAGTGGGTCCGGCTTATAGGGTCCGGAGTACACTAAAATACTAAAATCCCTATTCCTATGCCGAACCACGGGAAGCAGTCCGCCTAAAGGGGTCTTAGAGGGTTTCAATAAGAGGTTAAGGTAGCGGAAGCACTGTTTTCACTTTTCGGAAGAACCAAAATTTTTGGTCTCCAAAATCAAAATTTCCACTCGCATTTTACATTTTCGACCATTCTGAACAACTTGTGGTTACGTGTCTGACTGTCTCTGTGTGTGTGTGTGTGTGTGTGTGTCGTTTGTCCGCAAATCCTTGTAACACGCTTATTTTCCACAGTTTTCATCCAATCAGGATGAAATTCTTTGGGTATGAGCGGGCTGAATGTAGACGGTCCCCTATCAGTTGCACTGTTGCGATATCAATACTCCACTCTGCGCATGCGCAAACTTAAATTCCATTATGCATTATTAGCGAATTTTTGAAGAAAATTATTGCTCTCGCCTCAAAATTTGTAGAATGTGAATTTTTGAAAAAAAAATTATGCAGAAATCCGTTTCAGGCTATTCTGAATCATATTTTGAAGTTTAACGCATTTTTTTATGTATGTATATATGTATGTATGTATGTATATATGTATGTATGTATGTATGTGTCATTCCAGACGATAACTGTCCGTAGAATTGTGCTAGAAACTTCAAACAAATTTTAAAATGTTAAGGGCACAAAACGAAAGTTCAAGTTCGTTGGCCAGCTTGATCGGATTACATCTTCGGGTTGAAATTTTCAAAAATGTAGTAAAAATTTTCAAAATAGCCTGTTTTTTGCGATTTGTCGTGCGAAATAATTTTTTCAGCATACTAACAAGTGGTATATTCGGAATCAGCGTAAAATTTCCTATAAGAATATGTATCAAGTTTTCAAAAATTTCAAAGTTGAAAAATCAGTCAAAAATCGAAATAATTCCGTTCGCTGGTTGTAAAAATCGGTAATATTCTTAAAAAATTCGCTCATGGGGTCATGCTGCATGACTGGACTTTTTACTCTCTAGTCGTTCGAGGTCGCTTAAATTTCGATGATAGTTGGAAGAAGATGATAGGTAAACGAGGAAGCTATGTGCCACACCCAACTTGGCCTACTTTTTTCAATTACTTACCCTTTTTACCCCCACTTACTCCTTTTTCCAGAATACCCGAAATTTCTCGTGAAGAATCAGCTTGTACGCTGGGTCTGCCATAACACGTGATCACCTCAACACATCTCACCAGGGACACGCTTTTAGATAGCCATCAGGGCAAGGACCTAGTTTCCTGATATTGCTAATACCTGAACGATCATCGATCAGAAACCACGTGGATACGCGAAGATACTCCAGTCAAGATATTCAATTTAGGACCGTGCATAAAGTAAACACAAGCTTATCTCCATCAAGTATCGGTCTGGCACTTGAAACGCAAGGGCACACGCTGAGATCACATCCCCATTAGGGTCACTTTTATCTCGCTATTCCAAAACATCAATTTCACTTAGTCTTATCGACTTCATTGATATTGACATCAGCGAAACTGAGTTATGGAGCATACATTGTACAACTACATGGTGATAAATTGTACAATAAACTTGTTGTATAATTATTTACACGAACAAGGTGTCATTTTATTTCGACAGCACAATCCTTACAAACCAACTCGCCATTTCTGCTTGACTTGCAGAACTGATACGAACTAAATCACTCGCGACGAAGTTGTGGAAACTCATTTCAAAACAGAAGTTAGTAAAAAAACGATGTCTATTTCCACGAAAAATAAAGAGTTACAATGTTAAATCGATTTCGACGGTTAGGCCATCATCAGTAACAAACAATAACAGTTAATTTAACAGTTGAATTTTTGTTTAATAACAATTATAGTTTGTTACTGATGATGGTCCAACCGTCGAAATCGATTTAACATTGTAACTCTTTATTTTTGTGATGGAAATAGACAACGTTTTGTCACTAACTTCCGTTTTGAAATGAGTTTCCACAACTTCCTCGCGAGTGATTTAGTTCTTATAAATCCTTACAATGTAAATGGGGTTAGTAACATAATACAATCCTCAATAAATTTTTATGATTGGCTTAGAAATCAAATTTTTTGTACCCTCTCGAAACTTGACTTGACTTGAGGGTTTCAACTTCTAACTACATAATAGAGGAGCTGACATGGAAAAGCAGTTAAGTCCAAAAATCAAATTTCATAGGAACTCCCTCTTTTTTTGGACATAATCTCTTCTCCATACAAACGTCACACATTTATTGAGGGTGCGATCTAGCAAGGACGGGAGGACCGTTGGCGTGACTTTTACTTGCACTTTGACGAAAAAAAAAAAAACGTTCTTTCGATCCGTGAAACCTAACTGCTTTTCCATGTCAGCTCCTCAATTATGCACAGTCCCTATTTAATTTTTCCCCCGATTCGTTTTTCGAGTACCTACCTTCTAGGTATAATTCAGGTTTTGAAAAGACCTAAAGTTAACTATACTTGTGGCTCATAACAATTGATTTCAAGACAATGTGGAAAAAGTGCCATTAGCCAGTATGTGGACGGATACTTTCCATTTTGTGGACGGTGTGTGTTCACATTCTTTTGGGGCGTCCACTTACTGCAAAACATACTTTTTCCTTGGGAGCAATTCCAGAAATGGAATGCTAGAATATCTCTGAACAAATATAGGCAAAAATTGATAGAGATAAGAAGAGTGAGAAATTCCCTAGTTTATGGACGGGCGTCCACCGTCCACAGACTGGAAAACAAGCGATTTGTCAAACCAGTGAGTGTAGGTACACCTCATAAATCACTTGGACCATGAATTTGACCGATTCTGAAGCATTTTTCTAATTACTTGTAAATAACTTGTAAACAACAAGAAAATGATGGAAAAGTGGCCAGTAGATAGGTTCCTTGGAAAGGAAGTCTTATCACTCACTTCGTGTTTACAAGCACTTGAAGAAGGTCACCATTCAACTTATGTTCCCCTCCACCATTTGGAAAGGCATTGCTAATGAGAGTTGACAAAGCCCTTTGTGAAATACCAAAGTAACTAAATGTAACAACTGCAGCCACTAGAAATCGCTACAGACCTTACTCTAGTCATTTTATAGCAGAGGCGTCCACAAACTGGGGATCTTCCACAGACTGGACAAGTCACCTAGTTCATACCAGACAAGTGTCATAAGATACATTGATCCAAAAATATAACTTCTATGTTGATTTATGAAGTATTGTCCATACGTACTCCTGCACCAGTAAATGCTTCCATTTTTGACCCATCTGCGTACCAGATGATGTCGTGGGAGCAGCATTCGTTCACCTTTAGCCCCTCTCTTGTTACGATTGCCGTGTACAGGTGGGGTTGGGCGAGAGTTTGAAGCATGATATCGACCACCACGTCAACCAATCAGGGATTTGATAATACATCCTAAACAATTTTTTAAATGAGGGAAAAAGATCTTTTTCCGTTTGGCAGGTAACTAATCTCGTCTGTGACACACAATGATCCGATAATCTGGTGGGCAATCCCTGACAACAACACTCAATCCGGGATATAAAACCAAACAAATAAAGAAGTGTACTTCAAAATGATGGATCGAAAATGTATTGTGGATGGTGACCTAATAGCTTCTCTGGGACTGATTCCGGGATTATGCAAGTCAGTAGCTTCGTATTAGGTATATGATTTTTCGAATTTACGAAAATTCAACACTGCTGTTGTACACTATGCCATTCTATCAATTCGGTTTATGATTATCGTTGATAATCCTTCGTAATAGACCAAGAAAGTACTTCTTCTATTGTACCGAAGTTTAAAAAAAATAGATCAGTACTGAATAGTGAGCCACATGTTGAGCGGATTTTCTTTCAAGTTAATTAGTGTCTTACAAGGAATGTCCGAATAAGAATTTCAGGGGCGTCCAACGCTTGAAGGGAACAGTGTTAATGTTGTTACAATAATAATACGATACTAAATCATTGAAGACCGCCATATATGTACAAAACAACCCAAGTGCCATTTTTTTGAGAAATATGTTTTTTCTCCGGACTTTATGTGTCATAAGACAACTGCTCATGAAGTTTCTGACCGATAGTAGAGCTCGTATCAATCGTTCGTTTATCAATTTCAAACCAATCAAACCTAAGTGCCCATTCTGCTGCACTACGTTACTATGCGTTCTCCATGATCCCCCGATTGATGTTTTTACACGGGAACGAACTAATAATAAAATAAATGAAAATTAAGATTCTCTATATTCGGTTTAAGTTAACTTTCCCCACATCCCAAATGTAATGAAGCAGACAACTGACTTGTATCAACCTTGAGATTCATATCGACGATAGCGGTGAAGACTTTTACTTCTACTTTTAGGACGAGACAGACGGAATTCGGGGCCGTAAAGAAATAGGCACCTGTATTCATAACTACTTATACAGGAAATCTTAAATTGCCCAAAACAAAAATAATCTTCTGGTCAGATAACGGTGGGGGGTGAAATAAAAAACAGGGAATTTTGGCCATGTTTGTGCTAAAGTCGGTAAACAGTTTTTACGACTGGATGACCATTGCGAAAGACAGCGGGATCTTCAGTCCGCTACCCTTCCTCCAAAAAAATGGACTGCCGGGAAGATGAAGGCCGTTGAAATCATGATTCCAAGGTTATCCCCAAAAAATCAAGATTTTTATTTAGACCATCCGGTTACCCGTGCATTGCAGGGACCCACATCTTCGGGTCATTTTTACCAGGTACCTTGTCATTTTTACCCAGCAGTCCCCAAGAGGCTTCAACTCAAATTTCAGCAATCAAGTTTCAAGTTGTACCTAACTAATTTTTTAACGAAATGTCCCCTCAATTTAACCTCTTAAAAATAAATGAGTTGATGCGGTATTTTCTGGCTCCTATAATGATTACTATTGAATTGTGATAAAGCAGGATGGATTTAACGATTATTTGAATTACCATAATGTTCCTTTTCAATTTAAAAAGTTATTTGCGCAAATAGGATTGGCAAGTAAACACCATTTTACGATTAAAATTGGGAATTATAATTACAAAATTTCTCCAAAAACTGTATGTACAGCCTGTGACACGGGTCTGCTTGAAAACTTAGTTCATGTTCTATTTGAGTGTCCTATGTATAACTGGATCAGAAAAAGATACTAGTATATCTCGGACTTGGTGGGGGGTACCAGGAACTTGATAAATTTTGTATCAGTACAGAGTGGATTCGACATAAAAAGGCTGCATTTCTTCTTGAGTAAAGTTTGCAAACTGAGAAATTTCTGTTTGCCTGAAGGGTTAACTAGTTTATATGTACTGGTACTGCCAATGTTAACTGCTTGAATATTTTTGAAACGATTTAAGAAAGTTTATTGTGTGTGTTATTTTATTGTTGTTTCCAATATTTATAAGGTATATAGAGAATAAGCTTCATTAATAATGAATGTTATATTAATTTGTAATTTATAAAATATTTGAAATTTCTACAAACGCTGTAATACTGAATAGATATCATTAATTGTGTGTAAATCATGTAATTGGATACCACGATCGATTTCTAAATTTTGTACTCTTATAGTTGATTCCACTGGGTATTGGAAACACTACGTTGATGATGTTTACACTGCAACTGTTTCAATTATGTATTTTTTGTAAAACATTCTCGAATGTAAGGAACATTAAATAAATTATGCCGCTAATAACCTGTCTGGTTGAGGTGCGGCTTAAACCGTTAAAAATAAAAATAAAATAATACAATAAATAAATAAATTATGTGAGCCTACTCAAGTTTAAACTTCAGCTGGACCAAAAATACTACCATTATAGATTAGTTCCACCACCAAATGTCTTTATGATGGTTTCACTTACGGCATTCGTGCTCGCGGTAATGCGGATTTGTTGTTGCTGTTATGGAAATATTGGCACGAATCGCCTGTAGAACTTGTCGCGGCACAAACCTCCGGGTGACTGGGGGCCGCAATGGCATTCGCCGAGTCGGCTTCCCCTCCCGAAAAAACGTATAGAGAAAGCGCCCCCGCCGTGTAAATTCGCTTCGTATTAATATTCAGTTCATCAAACTTGACGGTTTGATTAGTTTGGACTTCTTTTCTCGCTTCTTCCGTCTGACCAGCAGAGTGTGGTGAGAGATGGATCGTTCATTTTCGCCCAAAGGGAGGTATGTTGAATGTACTTGAAAAATTCGAAATCATCAAGAGTTACAGATCTGGTAAATGTTTAAATGAGGATATCCCTCAATTTTTTTCACCACTGATAAGTCCATTTCTATAAAGCTCGGAATTATCCCTTCAAACTGTTGAAACCAGTGGTTCTTCCCCTCCTTCCACTTCATCAGCCATAATCCCCCTTCACTTGAGACTCTCTGGGACACTAAAAGACGATTGAAATTAATGAATGTTTCCTAATCAGCTGAGTGAGCAAAATTCTCTCCTGCTCAAATTAGGACGTTGAAATTCTGTTCTAAATTCGAGTTGTTACCAAAAATTGGTTTCCTGAAGCATTCCCCATACCATAAACCAGTAATACTCAGTACCACTACCGAAAACTTAATTGTGTGTATATTCATTGCATTACGGTAAGAATATTGTAACTGGCTTGTAGAAAATGTTAAAAATAACTGGAGAGAAGGCACTACATTGAGTCGTTGTTAACAGTTGACTATTCTAAAGCTATAAGCAAAAGGTTTGTTTACAACTCTCGAGGAGTTTTGTACACCTAATACAAGTTTGATTTTCGCCCAAACACTCCAATCATACTATTTCTTCCGAGACTGCAAGGCAGCGGAAGCTTTGTTTTCACTTTCGAAATGAAAAACATTTTTTTGCTCCAAAATCTAAATTTCTACTCGCATTTTGCGTTTCAGAGAGTCCTGAACAAATTTGGTTCCGTGTCTGTCTGTCCGTCCACATTTCCTTGTAACAGCCATAACTTCCACAATTTTGATCCGATTTTAACCAAATTTTCAGGGATCGTGCGGGTTAAGCTCTAGATGGTCCCCTATCAACTTCATCATGATCGAATCAACGGTAGCTTCTGCGCAGGCGCTAACGTGAATTCCTTGTGACGGGTGGGTAAGGTCCCTTGAGGTCCCATAAGACAATCATCATAATTGCATTAGCGGTACGCTCTGCGCATGCGTGAACGAAATATTCTTGTTACGGTCCTTTCAACAGCCGTAATTTCCACAATTTTGATGCGATTTTCTTCAAATTTTTAGGGATCGTGCGGGTATAGCTCTACATGGTCCCCTATCAGTTCCGTCATGATCGAATCAACGGTAGCCTCTGCGCAGGCGCAATCAAAATTTTCTTGTTAATTTTCCTTATTAATTTAATTTATTACATGTACCATTCAGCTTCCAATTTCCCACCTTATTAATTCCCTGAGGCCAGAACCGGTCGTTTCTAGTTTTCTGGAATTTAATGGTGACGTACTGTGAAGGTCACGAGGAAGCTCATGTGCCATTTCCTTGGCAGTGTATTTTTGAATGTATTCAAATTTCAACGATAAAACAAAAACAATCAAAATTAGGCGTGAACGGAATTCGTAAAAATTTCACAAAGTTATACTAATTCTCACTTTAGTCAACTTTTTACGATAAATTCGAGTTGTGAACAAATTTTAATCGATAAATGTTTATTATATTCGAATTCTCCAGATAATGTACTGCAAGAAACGACTGCAAATGTTTTCACTTTCCACAAATTAATTGTTTCTGCCCTAGTACAACTGTAGACCTTCCATAGCTTTTCACTGAAACTATTGGAACAATGTTTATGAGAGTTACGTCAAAAATCTCGTATGGGTCCAGGTTTTCCTTAAAGCTCGGCATCAATTTCGACAGTCCGAATGTAAAATTTTAGAACTGAAATATTGAAGAATCGAGATCTCGTTAAACTTTCAAGGTAAACACAATGTTTTTATGGTTGTAATTAATAGGTAACCTCTCAAAGAATCTAATGAAACCATGCGGATCGCGGTAGGTCTATTTTATTGTATTGATTTTCCCCCTGTAGGTGCCTATATCTATGTAGGTACATTGATGACAATAGAGATGATACAGTGTTAAATTTGGAGGGCTGAAATTGTAAAAAGTCAGAATCCCAAAAAGTTTTGAAATTAAAATTTTGATAGAACAGAACTCATGTCAATGAATCCCATGAAACCACATAATGTATGAAATGAAATCATATTCATCGTATAATTACATGAAGTAAGAATATACCAATCCTTAATCGCCATCATAGACAGATAATGAAGTAGTAACTACCTAAAATTATTGTACATTCATCAAGGAGTGAAATTTGGTAAATGGGTTCCACCATCGGGCCCACATCAGTAATAAGCAATAAATACGCTTCATCACATCAGTAATAAAGCAGTAAATGTTGCTTTCTATAGATTGAGGAAGCATTGTTTTCACTTTCAGGAGAAAAAATTTTTTTGGTTTCCAAAATCGAAATGTCCACTCGCGTTTTACGTTTTAGACCATTGTGACAGAGTTCCCGTCAGAATCTAAGAGAAAGCCCTGTCGTTGTTTCCCAACGGGCGTCGCACGCCTGTTCTTGTGTTCTTGAAAGGCTGCGTTTGGCGTTGGATGGGTGATCCAAGAACTGGAAAACTAATCTACTCCGAACATAGCACATTAATGCTATTAGTCGGAGTAGGTATCTCTGTCATCCTCCCCTACCTCTTTCTCGAGGATTTAGGACCCCATTGCACCTCTGGGGGGCTACCTAGATCCTTGATATGGTAGCAGAGCGTGGTTAGGATTATGGACGGCTAACGCCTAGTAATCCGATCCACTATTTTTGGGGCGTTAATGTTTCAGAAGAAACATGGCCCGGGTTTTCCAGAAGGAATTCCCATTATCACCCTTTGGTATATAAATAATTTCATTGGTCTTTGACTTATAATTTCTCATTTATTCCCCTCTTATAATTTCAATTTCATACCTACGGTATACCTGGCCTTTGCCATTTTATTATATATATATATTCTTTATACAAGGGCATTGTTCTCAATTATCCATTCAAAGGCATAGTTCCCAATTATTATTTCCTGGGCTTAGTTCCCATTTTAAGTCCCCAATGTTGGTCACATTAATTTATACCTATTTTATTTTCTTAAAGGTATAAGTCTCCATAGTTGAGCCACCGTTTATTCCCGATTGTTCCAATCTTTGATTGTGGGTTAATTACCTAATGAATACTTCTTATGAAGATTCATTGACAATCCATCCTGTTTTAATTTCTCTTTTCTCATCCTCAATCGCCAATGCAGCTATTTATTAATGAGCATCAGTTCTCAGCCAGTAAACTATTCCACCTGGTTTACATACTTGCTCTTCAATCAAGTATGTCTTTAAGAGGGGGGGGGGGGGGGCAGAATTCCCGTCAGAATCCCAGAGAAAGAGCTGCCGTCGCTTCGTTGGTTCCCAATGGGCGTCGCACGCTTGTACTCGTGTTCTTGAAAGGCTGCGTTTGGTGTTGGATGGGTTACCCAAGAACTGGAAAACCAATCTACTCAGAACATAGCACATTAATGCTATTAGTAGGAGTGGTCTCTCTCTCACGGGATACTGTCCCTCTCCTCTACCTTTCGAGGATTTAGGACCCCATTGCACCTCTAGGGGGCTACCTAAATCTCTGATACCATTCTCAACAAGGTTCCGTGTCTGTGTGTGTCGTGTGTCCGCAAATCCTTGTAACAAGCTTATTTTCCGATTTGGATGGAAATTTCAAGGAATATGCGGGCTAGGGTATAGACGGTTTCACCATTCTTGACTAAATACCTCATTCTGCGCATGCGCAAACGTATATTCCACCAAGCATTATTTTCTCATGCCTTGTCGTCCGATCTCGCTCGAATTTGGATTATGGTTGGGGAATAGCAATTTGATTCATATCAATTTCAACATGATGGCTACTGCGCAAGCGAAAATGTGAAATTCTTGTAATAAGCTTACTGTTCACAGTTTTCGTCCGATTTTTCAGTCCGGGCAAAATTTTCAGGGAATGTGCGAGCTAGGGTGTAGGCAATACCCTATCAGTTTCATCGTTACTGACTCAATACCTCTGCGCATGCGCGAACGTAAATTCCATCAAACACCGTTTTCTCACGCCCCAGTCGTCCGATCTCGCTAAAATTTAGATGATAGTTCGGGAATAGCGATTTGATCATCCCATATCAATTTTAACATGATTGTACAATTAATAGCTACAGCGCATGCGCCATTGTGAAATTCTTGTAACGACCTTAATTCCCACAGTTTTCATCTAATTTTGATGAAATTGTCAGTGAATGCGTGGGTTAGGTTGTAGATGGTCCTTGCTTATTTTATTGTTCTACTCATCAGTTCATTCTGCGTATGCTCGAACGTGAATTGCATCTAGTATACCTAATTTTTTTGTTCGTTTTTTGTTTCTTAATAGACTAATTATGACGTTTC
>CM061049.1:50278234-50391613 GCA_030762985.1 Adelphocoris suturalis
ACCCAATCGATACATGGAATCGAACGATTGATAAGGGATCTCCCGTACTACCTAGTCGTATCAATTATTCCGCCCCGTCAAATTCGTCCTAATAAATTATTCCCGTTGGTCAAATCTTCAATAAGTTTCATTAAAATGGATGCGAATCAGTTTAAGGCATTTATGGCTGCGTTCAATGATCAACAAATGCAAGCTCAACAACAACAGAAGTCGCTTGTGGAGGCAATTTCGAAACTTGCGCTTAAGACTGTCATACCTACACCACAAGGAACAAGTAATACTGCTGCATTTATTCCTCCCTTTGAAAACTTTGTACCAGCCAGTGAAAATTTTAAAATGTACAAGGATCGATTTGAGATGAAAGGCGCATTTGAGGATAAAACCCTTTGTGCCCAAATGTTGCTTAATTCGATCGGACCAAAGCTATTATCAGCTCATTGTTTCTTTATTTGCCCCTACGCGTGTCACGGATAAATCATATGCCGACCTTCTCGCAGCTCTAGAAACTCATCTTTGTCCAAAGAAAAATATTTTGGTGGCTCAACATAGATTTCTCTCACTCTACCAAAGTGAAGGCCAATCAATTGCAGACTATCTTGCTTTACTTCGCCGGGATATATCGGATTGTGAATTTATTTGTCCTAGGGATAGCTGCAAAAGTAGTATTGCCGATATGCTGCTGCGTGCGCAATTCATCCGTGGCCTGCGTGACAACACGATACGTGAAACGATCCTACAGACAGCAGATAACGAAAACATGAAATTCGATGATATACAGAAAAAGGCACTGGCTTTAGAGGCTTCGAAGATTGACAGCAGGGAAATCTCAAGTCGGGGGCTGCGTGGAGACTCAGCATTCACCCACAAAGACATCAACAAAATTAGCCGGCGCTCGAGATCTCGCTCCACTTCAAAGAAAGGCGATCGACATTCTTCCCGCCAACGAAGCCACTCAGGTGATCGTTTTCAAACCTCATCCAGGCAACATCGCTCAAGATCCAGTTCGAAAATAAATTACAAGCACCTCGGAATCGACAACCGATGCTTGAGGTGTGGACGTTCTAATCATGAGACCCAAGACTGTCGTAGTGATAAGGCTAAATTATTCTGTAACTCCTGTGAAAAAACTGGCCACGTCTCTTCAGTTTGTATTACCACTCGTATGCGGGAAAAATCTTCTAATCATTCAAAATCCCAGTCCAGATCGGCGAATCAAATAGATATTACCGCAATTCGCGATGTGAGTGGGATAAACAATGTGGTTGAAATATTCAGTAGCGATGTTGAGAAATATTTCATTGTAGTTCTGATAGAAGGGAAACCACAAACTTTTGAAGTTGACTCAGGGTCTGGAGTTACTCTTATTCCCGTTTCTGACTTCAAAAAGTTGAATTTACATAATGTACAACTCCAGAAAACCAATGTCCAGTTTCGATCCTACACATCAGGGAAATTCAATCCCTTAGGGAAAGCTGAAGTGAGAGTCAGTTATGGTAGCCAGATATCAACCGAGGAACTGTTTGTAGTCCCGAGTCAATTTGCACCTTTACTAGGGAGATCGTGGATCAGGCATCTCAAAATTCGGCTAGAAGACCTTGACAATCCTTCACCTCCTACAACCGCTCAGTCAAACATCAATTCTCTTGATATTGTTGCAGACATTATGCATGACTTCGATGTCATATTTAAACAAGAAATTGGATGTGTTCCAGGAATCACCTGCTCCTTGGAACTGCGACCTGGTTCAAAGCCCGTCTTCATTAAAGCCCGACCTGTTCCATACGCCCTCCTTGGCAGGGTAAACGAAGAACTTGATAATCTCGAAAAAAGTGGCATCATCTCAAAAGTCGATACCAGCGATTGGGGATCACCGCTCGTGATTATTCCAAAACCTGATGGGTCACTCAGGCTGTGCGTGGACTACAAAGTAAGCGTAAACAAACAACTAAAACCTGCACATCACCCTATCCGGAAAATAGATGATATCCTCAACAGTCTCCGTAATTCATCCTACTTTTGCCATCTGGACCTCTTCAAGGCATATTTGCATGTGCAAGTCTGTGAGAAAAGCAAAGCAATACAGACTATCTCCACACATCGCGGTACTTACCGTATGAACAGACTATCATTTGGCATCAAGTCTGCACCCAGCGAATTCAACAGAATTTTAGACCAGATTTTGAGCAATCTGGAAGGCGTCATGTCATATTACGACGACATAATCATTCATGGGCCGTCACTTGAGGAATGTAAACGCCGTCTAATTTTATGTTTGGAACGACTAAAAAAGTATGACCTGCATATTAACAAATCAAAATGCTCATTTTTCCAGCCAAAAGTACAATATTTGGGGTATTGCATCAGTTACAATCAAATTTCTAAATGCCCAAAGAAGATCGAAGCCATCGCAACAATGAAGGAACCTGAGAACGCTGATGAACTGCGCCGTTATCTCGGGTTGGTGACGTACTATGCTAGGTTCATCCATGACCTTTCATCGATCACCTACCCTCTTCGTCGACTCTTGCAAAAGGGGGCTAAGTGGGTCTGGAACGGGAAATGCAGAAAAGCGTTTGAGCAACTGAAAGCTGACATTCTCAGTGATAAGGTTCTCATTCCTTACGACCCAGCTCTTCCAGTGACCTTGGCGTGTGATGCGAGCCCAACAGGCATTGCAGGTGTGCTCTCTCACGTAATAGATGGCATAGAGCGACCTATCACATTTATCTCTCGATCTTTGTCAGACGCTGAGAGCAATTATTCCCAGTTGGATAGAGAAGCGCTGGCAATCGTATATTGTGTGTTTCAAGATTGCACATGTACCTTACTGGAAGGAAATTTACCCTTATCACAGACAACCAGCCACTTACTCGTATCTTCCATCCGGATTCAAAGTTACCTTCATTTACATCAAGCCGACTGCTCAGATATGCTACCTTTTTGCAAGATTTCGATTATAACGTGATGCACAAGAAAGCAGAAGAAGATCACATGCACGTGGACTGCCTTTCGAGAGCTAAGCAATCAAACCATTGTAGCACCTTGGCAAGTGACTATATTCTCGATGCAGAAGTCAAAACTCTAGAAGATCAGCTCATCAACCAAATATCTTCAAATGTCATCACCAGTACCAAGATCGTGGAAGCAACAGCTCAAGATGAACATCTTTCAAAGCTTCTTCAAGAACTAATCACAGGGCGAACTGCAAGATCCTGACTATAGCACTTCCAGTGGCATCATTTTCAAAAAACGATCGAGTCCTCATTCCTGAATCACTAAAAGCGGAGGTACTCAAGGAACTTCATCGAACACACACGTCGGTATCGTTAAAATGAAGCAATTAGCCCGCCGACACTGCTACTGGAAAACTATAGATAAAGACATAGAGCGGATGGTGAAGGATTGCAGAGAATGCGCCCTAAACCAGAAAAGCCCAACAAAGGTTCCACAACATCTCTGGGATGAGGCCACTCAAAACTTCGAGCGTATCCACCTGGATTACGCCGGTCCTTTCCTTAACCACCATTTTTTGGTTCTGGTCGATTCGAAATCAAAGTGGGCTGAAGTACGAATCCTCAAAGATGCTCCCACAACAGCCATTACCATAGAATTGCTCATGGATATCTTTAGTACTCACGGCTTCCCTGACGTCATGGTTTCGGACAATGCCACAATATTTCGCAGTGATGCGTTTTCAAAATTCTGCCAAGATACAGGGATTCGACAGAAATTCATAGCTCCAGGACATCCAGCTACGAACGGCCTGGCCGAAAGATACATCCAAACTTTGAAAACCAAATTGATGAGTATGACTCAACAGGATTCATTACAGCACAAAGTAAGAGAGATATTGTTCAGATATAGAGCAACTTCACTAAAAAATGGGAAAACCCAGCAGAACAATACCTCAACAGAAACATAAAGTGTCAACTCGATGTGTTTAGACCACCGGTAAAAGAAGCAAAAAAAACGTGTCACTTTTGACCTGCCTGAAGCAAGACAGTTTCAAGTGGGTGACCGAGTAATCGCCAGATGGTACTCCAATAACAGAAATTCTTGGAAAATGGGCGAAGTGATAAGGAAATTTGGAAGACTGCACTATCAAATTGAGCTCGACAATGGTTACAAGTTGAAGCGCCACGCTAATCAGTTGAAGAAGACGACAGCTCCCCTAGACCGAGAGCATGTTCCGTCACAGAGCCAACTCCAACAACCAGTGTCGTCAGAGCTTAGCAACCAATGCACTCAGGAACCAATTTTTCCTGAAATGTTGCTACCCCAAGACTACCCAGCTTTAGAGCACCCAGATCTCCAGAGTTCAACAGCTCAGCCTGAACAATTGCTGAATGCTCCTCCTCTACAAGATGATGAACCTTTGCGCCGCTCAAACCGATTGCGACGTCCTCCTGTGCATTTAGAAGACTATGTGCAAAATGTTAATATCTAATTCAACCTGGTTCAATGACAATACCTACTGTATTATTATTTAAAAAAAAAATGTAACATTTAATGTATTTATACTTTTTGTATTCATATTTCTATATATTGTGGTCGCATGAATTATTTGTGGGGGGAGACTATTATATACTATACTATTATATACGATACTATTATATCGATACTTCTATATCGATGATAGGGGAAACAATATGTTACCTTTGCAGGAAGGTTAGTCCTCCAAAAAACGTGTTAGCTAGTCCAGTCTCGTCTCATAATTTTATGCTATCAATGCTAACGTATTAAACGGTATTTATTATAATTTGTGGAGTGTTTTCCCCCCGAGCTTCTCCTCGAAATACACAGCATATTTTCAGTACCCTTACCAGCACACTGTGAATTATCAGTGAATGTATATGTATATAATACACAGTGGCTCTAAAAAAGAAAAGAAAAAAAAAGAACTAAAGAAAATGAGCTGTGTTTCACCAAAAAATGTTTAATGTGCAGGTACAGTAAAACCCATGTTAAAGTAATATTCACAAAAGGAGTGGGGGGGGGGGGAAGGGGCAATCAATCTTCACAGGTATCTGCTCTTCATCCATTGAGAATCACCATCCATAGTCAAACTGAAAATTCAAAATCGGATTACAGTGAGGTGCATATAATCTTATATTGATAGATAGATGAAGTTCATGCAGATGATTAGCATGAAACTTACAGGGCGAAGACATATGTGTTGAGTGGGTAGTCTTATGGTTCCATGTCTGTTTCATCATCTTCTGTAGATGAACCATCGTCAGCAAGTGGTGGGTTATTTTTGCAGGAACCTGAACAGTTGGAGCAGAGTGTTGAGCAGTGGACGCCACCTCTGCGGCATTCACATCGAGCACGACCGCAGCTTTTGGTGCAGCTGCAAAATATATTCTGCAGAATTTCAGATGTTGCTGGTGGATCCAAAGTTGGAATTGGATTTGAGGAAAGCTATCGTCTCCCTACTCCAGCCCCGATTCTGTAGAATATATTTTGCAGCTGCACCAAAAGCTGCGGTAGTGGTCGATGTGGATGCCGCAGAGCTGGCATCCACTGCTCAACACTCTGGTCCAACTGTTCAGGTTCCTGCACAAACAAGCCCACCACTTGCTGACGACGGTTCATCTACAGAAGATGATGAAACAGTCATGGAACCATAAGACTACCCACACAACACATATGTCATCACCCTGTACGTTTCATCCTAATCATCTGCATGAACTTCATCTATCTATCAATATGATTATATGCACCTCACTGTAATCCGATTTTGAATTTTCAGTTTGACTGTGGATGGTGATTCTCAATGGATGAAGAGCAGATACCTGTGAAGATTGATGACCCCTTTCCTCCCACTCCTTTTGTGAATATTACTTTAACATGGGTTTTACTGTACCTGCACATTAAACATTTTTTGGTGAAACACAGCTCATTTTCTTTATTTCCTTTTTTTTCTTTTCTTTTTTAGAGCCACTGTGTTTTATATACATATATATTCACTGATAATTCACAGTGTGCTGGTAAGGGTACTGAAAATATGTTATGGTTATCACAGTTTCCAGGATGTAAGCGAAGAACAGAAAAAAAAAGACATGTAAAAAGAGCATAAAGGCCTTTTTGCTGATTTTTTGAAATGATACCTACTTTTCAACGCGCTCTAGCGGCGGAACGCCTAATCGTAGAGAATGAAGTCAGGAGTAAAAATTGTAGTAAATTTTATGTACTTTAATTCTGGTAATAGTAAACAAGTCGCTAGAACGCTTACTTTTCGAGTTATAGGCAAAAAACCGAAAAAAAGGTCGAAAAAAAGGAGAAAAACACCCCCCCCCCCCCCCCCAGCCCGCACATTCCCTGGTTTATATTATCTCTCAGCTCGCGAATCAAATTCAGAGTATTGGCTTTCTCTTGGTGCATTCAAGGTAGGTATATTAACAAGTGTTGCTTCCTGTATGGGTCACGAAATTGGACATTTAAAAACAAACGTATATCATATAGCTTCTACCACTTCCAGGTTGCTTGCACGGAAGTTTTGAGTTGGTCCAAAACATTAGCTTACCTTTAAAAAATTGGATAATTCGTTTGATGAAAGAATAATTTGAGCTTCAATTTCTTGGATCTGAATATTATTAAAGCTCAATCTTTTCGCTCAGATATTGAAGAAAAAGTCCAGTCATGCAGCATGACCCCATGAGCGAATTTTTGAAGAAATCTTCGACATTGCAGTCGCTATTGATCGTGTAGAGAAATTTTAGTTTATGATTTTGATAGACAAACATGGAATCAAATTATTAAAAATAATTAGGAGGTACTCATACTTTATTATTATTAAACTAATCTTGTAGATTTAAAGACAAATTTAGGTAAATATTCATAGATTTCGATGATTCATAGATTCGAGATTCATCGATTTTTACAACTAGCGAACGGCATTATTTCGATTTTTGACTGATTTTTCAACTTTGAAATTTTTGAAAACTTGATACATATTCTTATAGGAAATTTTACGCTGATTCCGAATGTACCACATATTAGTATGCTGAAAAAATTATTTCGCACAACAAATCGCAAAAAACTGGCTATTTTGAAATTTTTGACCACATTTTTGAAAATTTCAACCCGAAGATGTAATCCGATCATGCTGGCCAACGAACTTGAACTTTCGTTTTGTGTCCTTAACATTTTAAAATTTGTTTGAAGTTTCTAGCACAATTCTACGGACAGTTATCGTCTGGAATGACACATACATACATATATACATACATACATATATACATACATACATACATACATACATACATACATACATACATACATACATACATACATACATAAAAAAAAATGCGTTAAACTTCAGAATATGATTCAGAATAGCCTGAAACGGATTTCTGCATAAAGTTTTTTCAAAAATTCACATTCTACAAATTTTGAGGCGAGAGCAATAGCTTAATTTTCTTCAAAAATTCGCTAAAACAAGTGGTATACGCTCTCGTGTATTAGCTCCCGTAGGTTACGGAAGATATCCCTGTGTAAATCAAATATATTTTGAGGAAGCATTAGCTCTCCATTTTCACTTATATACATTAACACCTAAACTATGGAATCGCTCAGAAGCGAAATGCAAAATCCCAGCATAACCTCTCAACCACCTACTCAACTCAATAAACTTACCTACCTGTAGTTATAGACCACTATACTGCCGTACTCAGTAGATCCCGTATCTGACCAAACACTACTTTTGGGAAAATGCATATCAAGGTATTTAGTCGAAATTTCCTGATATTAGCTCTATTTTACGTTGTCTCAAGCTCCAAAAGCACTCATTCCAAAGCCAATTTCTGGCGGAAAAAACATTATCCTGGTCAGAAAATTGCAAAAAAAAGGTGTAGAACATTTGTACTAGGCGACGTATCTGGTTCAAATACTGTTTTTTTTTTTTTTTTTTTTTTTTTTTTTTTTTTTTTAATTATTTCCAATAATAAGCCTATGTGATCGTATAGCAAAAAAAAATGTATAACCCCCCCTCAAACTTTGTCACTTTACGTTTCAAGGTGCGTAGAATCCAAATTTGAAATGTCCGTCCGCCGTCCGCCGTTCGCCGTCCGCCGTCCAGGCCATAAAAGGCCTAAGAATTGACTTAAAAAACCCGTTCTTTCGCACATAGACTCCATTTGGGGTCTAGTTGGTTCTAACGTTTAACCATCCCGATCGCTTTACTCGCATAGATGCTATGGGCCAAAAACGGGCGAAAAAGTGTCTTTTTCGAGGCTTTGAGTGTTAGACTTACTCACGCGCGCACGCCTGGCACGCTTGGCAGGGGGTCACGGTGGGTGGTGAGGGGGTGAGCGGGGGGTGGAGTGAGAGGAAGAACAGAGGTGGATACTAGAAAAGAGACTGGCGAAAGCCCCAGAGCATGCTGGTTACTATAGCTGGCTAACTGATTCAGAAATAATAAACCATTATGTAATGCGTTTTTTTTTTTTTTTGCAATAAGTCTGATTGATCTATTTTTTTCTAATACAAAATTTGTACCTCTGTACTCGGCGAACAAAAATTATTTTCTCGTATATGCAGGATACTAGGAGAAATAATCGTAGTGGCCAACCTCCGAAAACCGTATATGATCTGACTATAGAAAATACGTTCGTATGATCAAAATACTTGGAAGAAAAATCGTATCTGCCACTGATTCCGAAATCGTATAAGGCGCCACGAGTCCTAAAATGCTAAGAAATAAATTCTTATTTGGACTCTCAAGAGTGTCATAATTCGTATGTACCTGAATACTAATAAAATGATCGTATCTGACGCCCTAATGCGGAGTTTTGCTCTAAAAAGGCCAGTTACGGGATTTTCATCGAACCAAAATGTAGTTAATGCAATAACTGTGAGCCGTTTTTGAGGCATTTCCCGTTGAGATCCGACTTCGAGACTGGCAAAATCGAAAGGAACCACCCCCAAAACTCAATATGGCGAAAATGAAGATACGGGATCTATTCTTAGTACGGCACTATAAAAACCCAATACAGCCTAAAGATGACTAATCGTCATTGAGGATCCCCAAGCCGTCTTGATGCTAACCCTGCACCTTCAGGTTGAAGGACTCTTCGAGCTCACTTCTTGCGTATAAATGAATTTATTAACTGATCCGCCGCTTCCCTGTGAACGCCCTTGGTCGCGTCCTCTCTCTTCGCTCATAGTTCCTACAACATTTCAAATGCAGTTGGTACAGCCTGAACTTATTGTTGCTAATTGCCAAGCCAGTAGAGAATTTTATACTCTTCGTATTCATTTTTTCGTATACGAAAACATCCTTTCCAAAACGGGAAGAGGTTTTCGTTAGGTAAAAACGAAAGTAAGTGAAAAAATGTTGTCTATTTCAAGGAAAAATAAAGAGTTACAATGTTAAATCGATTTTTTCGGTTAGGCCGTCATCTGTAACAAACAATAACTGAAGACACATTAGAATGAACACAGCTTTTATAATCACAGGTGAAGGGAGACTGAATCCCATTGGTCTAGAGAAAGGAAAGGGGCAAGAGGTATTACCAATTAAGTGCAAACAAAGTGAAGGGGAATTATAGCTAATCAGATGAAATGACTAAATATGGTTTCAACATTGTGA
Organism: Adelphocoris suturalis; assembly: GCA_030762985.1. NCBI lineage: Eukaryota > Metazoa > Arthropoda > Insecta > Hemiptera > Miridae > Adelphocoris > Adelphocoris suturalis. The sequence goes on from CM061049.1 coordinate 50,287,827, forward strand.
AGGGATAATTCCAAGCTTAATAAAAATGGACCTGTCAGTGGTGAAATATATTGAGGTATATCCTCATTTAAACATCCTCATTAACTAGACCTGTCACTTTTGATAATTTCGAATTCTTCAAGTACAGTCAACATACCTCCCTTTCGACAAAAATGAAGAAATTCTACAAACCGTGACCCCGGTACATAAAAGTGGAGACGAGTCGGACATTGAGCAATATCGGCCTATCTGCTCAATTTCAACCAATCCTAAAGTTTTTGAAAAGTTAGCAGTTGAGCGGTTGGTGCCAATGTTTTCGTCTTACATTTTAACTGTGCAGCATGGTTTTATGAGTGGGAGATCAACTCTTTCCAACTTAATGATGTTCCAGGACTTCACCCTTCGGGCTTTTGGGGACAGGCATCAAGTCGACTTAATCTCTACTGATTTTTCAAAGGCATTCGATCGTCTCTCTCATCGGATCATTCTGTCGGGTTTGAGTTCGCTGGGTGTATTTAGAAGTCTACACAACTGGATAGCTAGTTATTTGTTTAATCGTGCAATCATGGTTCGTCTGAAGGACGTAAGATCCAAACCTTTTCCAGTCCTTCAGGGTTCACCTCTTGGACCCCTTCTCTTCTTGTTATTCATAAATAACATCTGTCATGTCCTTGACGGAGCCAGTTCCTGCTATTTGCAGATGATCTAAAATTGTACTCCGAAACTGAATCCCCATCTAACTGTTTGAGACTGCGGGACTGTCTGGATGCTCTGCTTCACCAATGCATGGCATGGCTTTGAACACTGCGGAATGCTCTGTGATGACGTTCCACCATACTCAGCACCCACATATCCATGATTACACTATCGGAGCTGATAGACTTAGGCGTGTAACTACCCGGCGGGATTTGGGAGTGCTGCTTGACCCACAACTGACATTCTCCGATCACATATCTGCCACTTCATCAAGAGCTATGAGAGTTATGGGTTTTATCAAGAGAAATACTAGGGAATTTGACTATATGCCAGCGATTACTACCCTGTATAGGTCACTTGGAATATGCCTCGATGGTTTGAAGTCCATATTATAAGTCCCTCATCAACCCTATTGAGAGACTACATCGTAGATTCCTGCGCTTTATCTAATATAAACTGGGTATCCCGCAACATTTGGTGGACTTCGACACCTTGAATAATGAATGTGGTACACAGAGCCCTGTTTGATTTGGAGGATGTATTGTTCTTGCAGAAGCTATTCTTGGGAGTGTTGACTCACCGTCGCTTGCATTGGTCAACTTTGCAGTCCCTCATCCTGGAATGCACTCTATGCACCTCTTCTGGATACCGTTTTCCCCGACTAATTATCTATATCATAGACCTTTGTGCAGAATGCCTCTGCTGATCTGTGTAATGCCAGATTTGTGAACCACGCTTATGACTTGTGCCCGGACCTTGACATTTTTCACTACTCGACTGCATTAACTCGGAAAATGATTTTAAACATAGTAGATCAGTGGCCTCTTTAAAATTTAATTTACATCTCAGCCTACACATTAATGTGTCTTTTTATCCTTTCATTTAATTATTGTCTATTTTCATACCTTCGTGTGATTGTTTACATATCTCTACATTTCTTATCATTATGCTATCGTATTATACAACTTTTGTATTGGGCTTGCCGGACCTTCTCCGTTAATTCACTACCATTCATCCATTCTGACCTGTATGTCCAACTAATCTGTATTTTTACTAAGGGATCGACTACTTTGATGTTATGTAATTTTGAGATGCGAGCTTGCGAGCATCCAGACCACCAAACTATACAAATCATTCAGACCTACATGTTCCAACTAATCTGAGTTTTTACTAAGGGATTGACTACTTGATGTAATGTATTTTTTAGATGCGAGCTTGCGAGCATCCAGGCCACCAAACTATACACAGCATTCTGATCTATTTTACCACAGTGGACGTAAAAATGATTAGGGAACAGTTTTTAGAACAATAGAATATATATCAAGTGGTAGTGAATTAACGGAAACCAATAAAAGGGGTGGTAGTGAATTAACGGAAAAGAACCGGCTTGCCCGTATTGTAAATAAAAAATGTAAATAAATAGTGATGGAGGGTCTAGAAGGCTACATTTAGAATCGTGCCCCTGACAGTGCCCACTTTTAACTAGTTGTACACTGCCGCTTGTTACACTTTCTTTCAAGTTCAGTTGTGGCTTAAATTATTTTTAATTAACCCACTTATCCGGTTTATCCGTTTAGTAATAACATTGCAATAACATCAAATAGCCAGGTATTTTTTTTTCGTATTATCTTAAACGAGATAAAACACGAATTAAACGTTAATTTCCTCGTGCGTTTTATCACCTTGTTAATCCCACTTCCGAATTACTGAAGTCACGTGTAACTATAAGTGGTACTGTATAGGGGAAAGGAAACATTCGTGCGGTACGTTATTTAGACAATAAATCCACAAAATGACAAAGAAATGTTGGTTTCAAGACAACAATAATAATTTTTTCAATGTTTCACATCTAACAACGAGAATCTTGCAGTCAAAGCATTCAATACTTATCTCCAAGGAAACTTCTCAACCAGCTTCCTGACAAATTCTCGAGAAGTATCTTGAGTAAAAGTGACGTCATTAAAAGAATTTTGTGTTGCTCGAAAAATTTGGCAAACGCGGTATCAACTATTTGAGATTGATAATGAACATATTAATAACCACGTCAATCGGTTGCGAAACTAAGACCAATAAAAAATTAACCACACATGTTGGTTGAGGATTGCGGCCTAGTGTACACACTTGATTTTTTGGCGGATTCGGGTTTGAAATTGTGTGAATCAGAATTTATTTTAAATCTAAAAGACATCTTCTGGGGGACTTACATGAAAATTTTTAGAGAATAAGTGCATGATATTGTTATGGACAACTATTACTGGACCACTACATGGACTGCTGCCAATACAAATACACTACCAAAGAACAGTTCAATAAAAAACTATGCAATACAATTACTAAACAACCATAGGAACCTAACCTGGTTTGGACTACAATGATTGGATATCTTAGGGGGAGGTGGTGTACATTATGTAGGTATCCAAGAAGCAGTGAATATGGAACAACAGTGGGTGACATGCAGCGTATACAAAAATTATGTTACATACCTTAGGGAATTAAGTGTTAATTATGTTAATTATGCAATGTTATTAATAATGTTAATTATTATTAAGTGTTAATTAATTAACTTAATTCGATAAGGTATGTAACATTATTCTTGTACACGCTGCATGTCACCCACTATTGTTCCATATTCACTGTTTCTTGGGTACCTACATAATGTACACCACCTCCCCCTAAGATATCCAATCATTGTAGTCCAAACCAGGTTAGGTTCCTATAGTTGTTTCCTGATGATGTACAATAAATTGTTTGAAACGTTGGCGTAAAGGAGTCATCTCAATTCGGACCAACCCTCGAAAACCCCCAAAACATAGTTTCATTACAAGTGGTCGAGATCGTCATACATTGGTAAAAGAATATATCATCATATCACCATTAATATCAGATCATCACCATATCTCTCAGATCATTATATCTATCATCGCGTCTACTTCCCAGAGAGCATCCGTGATTGGAAATGTTTAGGGTGACTAAAGAAATGGCACGAAGCTGGATTATTAAATAGCACACTAAAAGGTGGGTAAAAAAAAAAGATAACTTTTTTGGAGGAGCTTACCTAGAATTGTGAAAGAATCAATCATTCTATCGCAAAATCATTCATTCTAGTTCTGTAGCGACCAACGAAGGAGCATGAACCTGGATAATGGAATAACACACTACAACCAGGGTCTAAAATACTCTTCGGAGGGATGTTCCTAATCAATGACGAAAGAATATATCATCATATCACCATTAATGTCCTCCGTATCTCTCAGATCACATTATATCTTCTATCATCGTGTCTACTTCCCATAGCACACTACAACTGGGTAAAAATAATAATTATTATAACTTTTTTGGAGGAGCTTACGAATCAATCATTTAGCTTAAAATCAATCATTCTATCGCGAAATCATTCATTCTAGTTCGTAGCGACCGACGAAGGAGCATGAACCTGGATAATGAAATAACACACTACACCCAGGGTCTAAAATACTCTTTGGAGGGATGTACCTAATCAATGGTGAAAGAATATATCATCATATCACCATTAATGTCCTCCGTATCTCTCAGATCACATTATATCTTCTATCATCGTGTCTACTTCCCAGAGAGCATCCGTGATAGGAAATGTATAGGGTGACTAACGAAATGACACGGAGCTGGATTATTAAATAGCACACTATAAGCTGGGTAAAAAATAATAATAATAACTTCTTTGGAGGAGCTTACCTAGAATTGTGAAAGAATCAATCATTCTATCGCGAAATCATTCATTCTAGTTCTGTAGCAATGACGAAAGAATATATCATCATATAATCATTAGTATCCCACCATATCTATCATCGTGTCTACTTGCCAGAGAACATCCGTGATTAGAAATGTTTAGGGTGACTAACGATATGGCACGAGGGATGTACCTAATCAATTGTGAAAGACTCTCTAGATATATAATTATATCATCATATCACCATTACGTCGCACCGTATCTCTCATAACATCATATCATTGATCGTATCCAGGGAGATACGTGATTAAAAACGTACAGACTACTAACAAAATGGCATGAAGCAGTATAAAGAAATCACCCAGGAGTCGGCATTTCATGGATGTTAAAGTTACGAGCTGGAGCTGCATTGTGAAAGGAGTAATTTGAAGCTGAATCATTCGCTGTTGTCCGTTCTCCGTTCGTGAAGTGGCTGGCCTTGTTGACGAAAGAAATGAAGGGGGCTTGAAAATCATAGCCAAACAGGAAAATGGGCAGTTTACTACGACATTTTTCCTGTGGGAAGTACACCGTTACGTCATCAAACCGCTGTCAATGAATTTTTGCAAAACAAAGCTGATAGTTGAAGCAGAACAGCAATCCACGCTGCAAATTATTGCCCAAGGTTCATTATTTCTTTATTAGATAGACCTTTAGTGCAAATCTCTGACACACGATAAAACTTATTTATTACAGTCTGTGCTTCAATGTGGAATAATACCATTGGGGGGGGGGGGGGGGGGGGACATACTTCTCACTTAAAAATAAATTACACGTCATTGTGAAAAAAAAGCCACACTTCCTTTGAGCCTGACGGCTAAAATTAAAAAACATGAATATGCTTTAGCCGTACACGACTCACTCCTCGTCGATTCTCTGAACCCGACCCCCCATCGGCCTCTAAACTCTGTTTATCATTCAAAACAAAAAAATGTTTTAGCTCATCGCTCTCACTTTATTATAGAAATGATCACGACCATTGAGCTCTTGTGAGATGATGATCTCCTAATAGAAACTCGCGAGTGAACATTCACTTTATTATAGAAATGATCACGACGATTGAGCTCTTGTGAGATGATGATCTCCTATAGAAACTCGCGAGTAAACATTCACTTTATTATAGAAAGAGGCTAAAGAGGCTACATACGAAATTACAGCTTCCTATAGTGTAAAGTATAGAAATTACCTATTAAAATAATTTAACCACCGCTTCACAAATCTAACCGTTCTCGCAATATTCGGATCACCTGCTATGAATCACATAATCGAAACACCAGCTCAATGAAATCATCAGAAATTAACAAGCGGTTGCAATCATATTCACAATATCAATAATTGAGAATGATCACCTGTGTGTAAACAATTATTCATATAACCATGCTCATAACTCAGCTTGTTGGCACGCACTTCGCAGTAGTTAATAGAGAGTTTTTGTTCTTCCCGTAATTTTCTACCCGTGTACGTGAAAAGACTGAAATACCAACTGCGCATGCGCGAATCTTCACGTCAACGTGTAGAACTACGCGTGTACGGGAAAAATGCCTATCTACACGTGCACGGGAAAATGCATCCGTTGGAATTTCGGCCTACTGGTAGTCATCATAACCTGACGCAAAGGTAACCGCAGTTAGGCAGTTATCAGCAAAGGTAACTACTGTGTGGTTGCCAACAACACGTTGGTTGGTCAACAAGTCGAGAGGTTATAGTGAAGTGCTCCGCTACAAAATTCAGCCATTTAAGGTACCTAAGCAATAATTTATATATAAATATATATGTATTTATAATTTATATATTTATAAATAATTATAAAGCAATTAATCATTTAAATAAGAATAGGTTGTACGAAAATAATACGAAACAGCTTCTGAAACACTTATAGAGACGTTAACGTGACGTTAGCGTTTGGTTTTTCACGTATACGTGTAGAAATACGCGTAAAAATCACGTGAAGAGCTAGCATCTCCAGCTGCTTGCTCTAGACGGGAGAAAATCTTACGGGAAGAACAAAAACTCTCTAATATAGTATGGTTGGATAAATCGAGAGCTTTCGAACGAATGGTCAACGAAATTTGTGGGATGAAAAACGACGAAGTATCATATCCCTAGCAACGACTCGGTTGTAAGCGGAAATCATCACAATTATTGGCGCTACTTTCGTTGCACTCTCGTGGGACATTTTTCGGTAGTTAGGTCACGGCTAAAGCATATTCATGCTAATAATGTTGTCATTACCACCTAGGACACCATCTATAAATTTATATACGTTCGTTCGGCTAAGGATTCTGGGCGAGTTCTGAACGGGACGGCATTCTCAAAGGGGGGGATAGGATCAGTTCGGTACCGTTCTTAACCGAACGCCTCCTGAACTAGTACTGAACTGGTAGCCTAAATAGCAACCTCCCTTAACTTTTTTTTAATTGTATTTTTTAGGGTATATGTCTGTTGTCTTCTCTCGTTTTTAGTGTTTCAGTGTAGATTGTTAAACGTTTACGAATTTGATAGTCTTCTTTGCACACAAAAAGCTCACATATCAAGACAATTTAACATAAATTTAGTTTAACATTTAGTAATACCTACCATCATTTAAGAAAATGTGAAAAACATCATGAGAAAACCAATAAATTTTTAGTTGCATTCAGTGACAAGGTATACATTATTATATTCCGAAACTTCATCGGACTCGTTAAAACCTGAGTCACTCATTTTAACTCAAAATTATCCAACAAAAAGGACAAGACGACACACGCAAACAGTAAACAAAAATATTTAGATGATAAGCAAACGATGTGATAAGCAAAAATATCTAGTGCGCATGTCTCAGACTGTCGGTCCCGACGAAAATCTCAGGACTAGTTGAACTGGTCCTGGACGAGTACTACGCCTAAACGAACGCCACAAAGTGGGCGGGGATCATCCCGAACCGTTCAGAATCCTTAGCAGAACGAACCATATCATATAGCAAAGCCGTTTACCATAAGGCAACTTATGTTGAAAATTTACTTTTGCAATTCCATAAGTATCCACAAATAATAAATTCACAGCGCAATCCAGCATATACCACAAGATATGTAGTCGTAGGGAATGTAATTGCACCAAGACCAAGATTAACGCTGTCAACACACAGTCCAAAATTTGTTATGTACATCATTCACAGAGTGCTATATAGTCATATGCAAAAAGGTCAAAATTATACTAGACCAAACTACAAAAAGCAAATTTGTTACAGTTCCAGCGAGATCCGCTGCTGTCGCTCCGTTGTTTCCCAACGGGCGTCGGGCGCTTCTTCCCGTGTTTTCGAAAGCACGCGTTTGGCGATGGATGGGTGATCCTAGAACTGGAAAACCTATCTTTTCCGAACGTAGCAAATAAATGCTATTAGTACGAGTTGTATCTCTTATCTCAATCTTATCTCTTATCTCTCTATCTATGAGTGTGGATTTAGGCCCTCATTGCACCTCCCGGGTGGCCTAAGTCTATTACATGGTAGCAGAGCGTGGTTAAGATTATGCATGGCTGACGCCTAGTAATCCGATCCGCGATTTTTGGGGCCTTAATGTTTCAGAAGAAACATGGCCCAGGTTTCCAGAAGGAATTTATACTCCCTTGGATACATAAATACTTTCATTGGTTCTTGATTAATAATTTCTCAATTTATCCCCTCATATTATTTCTATTTAACATAGGTACTAAATTTTCAAGGTCATTGTTCCCAAACCCAGGGCATCGTTCCCTATTTCATAAGTCCCCATAGTGGGCACCTTCCACTGTAAGTCTCCAAAGTTGAGCAAGTTATTTCCCCAGGGTATAGTTCCCATTTTCGTAAGTCCCCAAAGTGGGCAGCTCCCTACTGTAAGTCTCCTGGTTGAGCAAGTTATATTATTCCCGATTGTTCCAATCTTTGATTGGGGGTTAACTACCTAATGAATACTTCACATGAAGATTCATTGACAATCCATCCTGTTTTAATTTCACCTTTTTATCCTCAATCGCCAATGCAGCTATTTATTAGTGAGCACAAGTTCTCAACCAGTAAACTATTCCACCTAGTTTACATACTTGCTCTTCAATCAAGTATGTTTTTTAAGGGGGGGAGTGTGACAGTTCCAGCGAGATCCAAGGGAATGCGCTGCCGTCGCTCCGTTGTTTCCCAACCGGCGTTGGGCGCTTCTTCCCGTGTTTTCGAAAGCACGCGTTTGGCGATGGATGGGTGATCCTAGAACTGGAAAACCTATCTTCTCCGAACGTAGCAAATAAATGCTATTAGTACGAGTTCTATCTCTTTTGGTACTGTCACACCCCTCTCTATCTATGAGTGTGGATTTTGGCCCTCATTGCACCTCCACGGGCGGCCCAAGTTTTAACTTGGCTTGTGAAAAATGGGGCAGTAGATTGCGAAACTTTGCTAAACAGCATTTATGTATAATATTATAAAACAATAATTTAACATAGAAAGTTTTTCTACTTATAGAAGATAGGGAAATCAAATACCATTGTAGTTATAATATTTAAGCTATGTGTAAACTATGTAGACGCATAAGCGATGTTATGTCAAAGTGCTATGTTTAAAATTGTGTAAATCGTCTTGACCTTAACCAACAGCTTAAATTGATCTCAGTTTTTATTGATCTCCGAAGTTTTTATTAAGTCTTGTAATAATTTGAGCTGTCCAAATGAAGAAACGTGGAGATTCTCAGGCATGTTAATAAATTTGTTCCGATTCTTTCATTGTTTCCATTGCAGCATGGTTTTTCCCTCTTGGAGATATTGTAATCAGCTACAAGTTCAATATTACTGCACGTTTGTGTCCAAAGTTCGGTAATAAGTTCAGACTTATATCGTTACTAAAATTACAACAGTTTTTCGTAAGCCTAGATCAAAGACCTATTCAAGATTTCTACTTTGTTAATTCAGCGAAATTTTGCAAAGATCTGGAGAATAAACTGAAGTTCTCCACATCGCCTAAATTGTTTCCTCATAACGTTATTTCTATCAATTCTCATTATATTCTAACTCTTTTGGAAATGATGTACTATCATTTTTCAAGTGGCAGAGTGATTCTCTGTCTGAATTCCTGAAAAATGGGAATACCTCGGTTTCCTTAACACTCTTATAGTGGTACTGTTTTCAGTTCATTCTCAGACAATGAAATCAGCGGCGACAAAAACGTATGGAGCGTGATATTTATCGTTTAGAAAAGCACGAAAAATATTTTAAGTATTCAAAACGGATTCTCCAACTCTGTCATCTTTTGAAGCATTGATTGATTTATTCTCTGTTAGTTTCTTGGGTCACAACTCTACGCCGGACAACCCACACAAACATCATTGTTACCTATCTGCTAGGTCAGGTTTTGGAGGACGATGCCATGGTACTCGTTAGCATACTAGGTAAATTACTATTAATATTTTTAACAAGAGCGTTCGTTTGGTAAAGCACTGGTTTATTTAAATATACCAGTTTTACTCGTTAGGACCAATTAAGAACACTTATTTGGATGGATATTTAGTCTACTTAGGTAGGGGCTCTATGTTAGTCAGCCTGTCTGAAGTAGGTAATCCATTGTCTTTGACATAGGTACTATAAATAAGGGCCAGTTCCACCAACAATCCCTAACCATGGTTAAAGTAGATCATTTTTTTACGGAAGCAGGCTTTAACGTTAATTTTAAACAAACGGGTTTCACCAACGTAATCAATGGTTACACTGTTGTAAGTAAACATCGATTTACAGCGTTTCCGTGAATATCCGATATCAAAGAGGCATTTGCCCGCAAAATGAGGGTTATAACGAGATAATTGTGAGGGAACAGCTGTCACCAACCTGAAATCTGCAGTGCTTCTATCTTTTTTAATCCATTTTGATAGCATAATGTCCCACAAACACGTAGAGGTAGTCTTGTACTGCCCTATCATTTCGAAACTAGCAGCGATGATAGTATATGGGTTTCTTCAAGGATTCTGGATTTTAGTTTGAAGTAAAACTGCGAAATTTCGAATCACTGAAATGCTACATTCAAACGCGATTTTGATTCGTCTACATTGGAAATTTCGGGAATTCGGGAGTCGGTCTCCTGAAAATCAGTGGTTGGTAGGTATTCGATGGATTTTATAACTGTACCCACTGCAGAAGCCGAGATTCGAGAGTTATTTCTACTCAAAAATACTACCGGATCGGTCTCAAAATGCTCACTCATAAATGTGTACAGTATGCTGAAATCTTTCTTAAAAATAAAGATGTAGATGCGGTATTTTCTGACTCCTATAATGATTACTATTGACTTGTGATAGCGCAGGATGGATTTAACGATTATTTGAATTACCATAATGTTCCTTTTCAATTTAAAAACTTGTTTGCACAAATAAAATTGCAGAGTAAACACCACTTTACAATTAAAATTAGGAATTAAAATTACAAAATTTCTCCAAAAACTGTATGTACAGCCTGTGACACAGGTATTCTCGAAAACGTATTTCATGTTCTATTTGAGTGTCCCATGTACCTATAACTGGATCAGAAAAAGATATATCTCGGACTTGGTGGAGGGTACCGGAAACTTGATAAATTTTGCATCAGTACCAAGTGAATTCGACATAAAAAGACTACATTTCTTCTTGAGCGAAGTTTGCAAGCAGACAAATTTATTTTTGTTTGACTGAAGGATTAACTCTCTTATATATACTGGCACTACCTATGTTTTTGAAATTATTTATGAAGTTCATTGTGCGTTTTATTTTTATTGTTGTTTCCAATATTTATAAGGTAAAAAGAATGAGCTGAATTAATAATAAATGTTATATTAATTTGTAATTGATAAAATATTTGAAAGTTCTACAAACGATGTGATACTGAATAGATTATCATTAATTGTAAGTAAATTATGTAACTGGACACCACGATCAATTTCTAAATTTCGTACTCTTCTAGTTGATTCAACTTGGTATTGAAAACGCTACGTTAATGATGTTTACACTACAACTGGTTCAATTATGTATTTTTTGTGAAGCATACTCGAATGTAAGGAACAAACATTAAATAAATGTAACAAATACATTAAATAAATTATATATATATATATATTTGAAAACTTACAAATCGATAAAGTTTACCAAAACAACCTCAGCCAGCTATACATCACTGATCACAGAGTAGTTTGAAACCAGTTGCTACCGGATTGGTCGCATCCTAGACGATCAAGTCCGACCGCAAGTCACGACTATTAGAAATTACTAATGGCATTCTCTTACAATCTGCCCTTCGACACCAAGTCCCCTTCTCATTCCGTCATGACATCACCATCAATGTTTTCACCCGAATTTCTATTAGAAATTTTTACTTTTGGACGGTTGAGGAGCCCTACGCACGCAACGCTGCGTCTCACGTTTTGTTTCAAGCGGTTTCGTATTTGTATAATCTGATGGCGCTGGAGTTGTTAATTCAAACGTAAACGGCTCTTGGATGAGACTTTCAAAGATTTATATTGATTGATTAAGAGAAATCTCCCTCAGAGGTACGTGATACCGTCTAATCACTTTCTCCAATATTCATCAAATCTGCATATTACATACTAGTTCCTCAGGTTTTTCTCCGTTGATCAAATGGTGTAATTCTATATGAACTTGACTCTGGAATTTCAGAAACGCCTAATTAGGGCATGACAAAGCGAAGTTAAAATCTCAATACCAGTAGGTCTGCTGACTAGGTTCCCCACGAAGTTAGAAAAAATGTAATAAGTATTCTACTTTTAGCGAATTTTTGAAGAGAATTAAACTATTACTCTCGCCTCAAAATTTGTAGAATGTGAATTTTTGAAATTTTTTTTTTTGCAGAAATCCGTTTCAGGCTATTCTGAATCATATTCTGAAGTTTAACGCATTTTTTTATGTAAGTATGTATGTATGTATGTATGTATATATGTATGTATATATGTATGTATGTATGTATGTATGTATGTATGTATGTATGTATGAGTCATTCCAGACGATAACTGTCCGTAGAATTGTGCTAGAAACTTCAAACAAATTTTAAAATGTTAAGGACACAAAACGAAAGTTCAAGTTCGTTGGCCAGCATGATCGGATTACATCTTCGTGTTGAAATTTTAAAAAGTGTAGTCAAAATTTTCAAAATAGCCTGTTTTTGCGATTTGCTGAGCGAAATAATTTTTTCAGCATACTAACATGTGGTATATTCGGAATCAGCGTATAATTTTCTATAAGAATATGTATCAAGTTTTCAAAAATTTCAAAGTTGAAAAATCAGTCAAAAATCGAAATAATGCAGTTCGCTAGTTGAACACATTGGACATCGAAATCTATGAATATTTACCTACATTTGTCTTTAAATCTACAAGATTAGTTTAATAATAATAAAGTATGAGTACCTCCTAATTATTTTTAATAATTTGATTCATGTTTGTCTATCAAAATCATAAACTAAAATTTCTTTACACGATCAATAGCTACTGAAATGTCGAAGATTTCTTCAAAAATTCGCTCATGGGGTCATGCTGCATGACTGGACTTTTCAAATGTGATGATGTAGAAATCATCAGAAAAGTGTTTTTTTTTTTTTTTTTTTTTTTTTTTTTTTTTTTACAAGCTTTTTTGCGCTAAGTAATAACAACTTATAAACAATATTCATGTGATAAATTATTATACATTTTCTTAAGATGAATATACTTCACTTTAGACTTATTGTTCTGATAATTGAGTCACTAGTCTTGGCGTTCATTTTATTTCACTTAGTTCATGCCGTTTAGTTCTTTTCATGTCTTCTAAGTAGATCTTCGGTGTCAAGTAGCTGGACGACATCCTCGTTAACATGATCTTTGACCCTCAAAACTCAATTGACGGCTTGTTTGCGGATAACCTCATTGATAGATTCAACTTTCAACTCATACTGTAATCTGTCGTTTCTGAAGTATCTGTATGCGTCAACGCAGGTACGCAGAACATTATTCTGAAAGCGCTGAATAATGTTTCGGTTACTTGTGCAGTGCACCCCCACAGTTGAGTACCATAGGTCCAGACAGGTTTGAGGACTTGCTTGTACAATATGAGCTTATTGTGGATAGACAGTTTTGAGCGTCTTCCCATAAGCCTGTACAGTTCACTGAATTTGATAACTAGTTCAGACTTTTTCTTTTTAACTTGTGATTTCCACCTCGATTTGGCATCGAGTGTCATCCCAAGATATTTAGCCTTTCCTTGTTGTCAAGGCGTAGTTGATCCTTTCATTTGTGAAATCAACATGTCGCTTCGCTTCTATCAATCTAATTCTCCATATTTTTGTCCATTCATGGATGCTGAGGATGGAGGGGTTTAGTTTTGTAACATGTAGAAACCAAATAAGTGTATGGTTTTGCAACCCAAAGTTTATACTTGATATTTTTGTTAAAGCTGATAGATTAAGGGTTAATCCATTCGAGTCAGCGAAAAACAAATTACAGTAAACACGTATTTATTAGATGCTTCATCCCGCATCGTCAACGGTTGCTGACAAAAATATCGTCGTAGCTTCAAATAAGGTCACTCGTAACTCTAATTTTTCAGTGTATTATTTGCAGTTCACAGCTTCTGTAAAAATGTTGGATCGCTATGTGTATCTGTTTGTTATTTATTCTTTCTGTGTAAAATCACCACGTAATCGGATTGTATATTTACTTCAAATGAAAAACTTGAATTTCGTGTCCAAGACAAAACTTCGTCTTAGTGTCGCTAAAGGGCCAATTAACACAATTTTAAAGAAATTGATGGCACTCGTTTTTCCGCAATTTCTTCCCATTCTCTGTCGATCCTTATCTGGGTTAGCGAATTAGCAATCCCAGTTTCAAGTAAATTGTCCCTTATTATCATTTAACGCCTTATTAACTGTTTATGCGTTGATTCATTCGGCAGTTCCCCCCCCCCCCCCTTTTAGCGAATTTTTCAGAAATTCAAATTAGCAAATTTTCAAAATAGCCTGTTTTTTGCAATTTGTTGTGCGAAATAATTTTTTCAGCATACTAACATGTGGTATATTCGGAATCAGCGTAAAATTTCCTATGAGCATATGTATCAAGTTTTCAAAAATTTCAAAGTTGAAAAATCAGTCAAAAATCGAAATAATGCCGTTCGCTAGTTGTAAAAATCGGTAATATTTGCATGAAACATTGTCCAAATTCAGATTGAACTACTCTTATGGAAGTATCCCTGTATAACCAATCCTAGAACCATGCTGTTTAAAACGTAGGTAGTAGGTGCTTGTTAAAAAAAAATCACAACTGATGAGTTTATTTTATTTTATGTCAAGATTTGATGATGTTATGATAGGATACTGTTAAGATTTCAACTGCCTTCAATACTGACCACATTGGACATGGAAATCTATGAATATTTACCTACATTTGTCTTTAAATCTACAAGATTAGTTTAATAATAATAAAGTATGAGTACCTCCTAATTATTTTTAATAATTTGATTCCATGTTTGTCTATCAAAATCATAAACTAAAATTTCTCTACACGATCAATAGCGACTGAAATGTCGAAGATTTCTTCAAAAATTCGCTCATGGGGTCATGCTGCATGACTGGACTTTTTTCTTTTTTTATCATTTTTGTCGTATAAAAACGTATGTTCATTTCTTAGTTATTTATCATAGTATATTTACGTAACATATTGTATTGTAAACAGCCCATGAGGTTGAATGAAAGTAGAAGTTTGATAATCTTCGTGGAATAGTGAAGTCCATAACACGTATTGGGAACTCAAATTTTCTGGAACCTACTGCGATGATATCATCAACTATTCGTCTGCTACTTCCCGAAATAGATAGTATATAATCCAAACAAGAGTGAAACTCCCCGTATCAATTCCATGGCCTTAGAAGAAGCGGTTGTGAAGCACGACTGCCGCCTCTTGATTTTTCAAACGGTCACGAATCAAGGTAGCAAAGCCTTGGTCCACATTTACCCACTTGTGATGTTCCATTGTCGCTCGCATCAAGAACTTTCACCTTCCGTGCCGTACCTGTTTCCGGTTCTCTTCCCGTGACTCTAAGTTGTAGCCAGACCAGCTACTCGTATTCATATAACTGCAATAGTGACCACTTCTCCTAATGATTTACCAGCAAGAAAATTAAATTTGGCAATTCCAGCACCATACAGTACAGCTGTCCGCAGAATCGTGTGGATCTCTGGTTGTTCTACGACCGAACCTGCACTGCAGTCGATTTTCATTGCATGTTTCGTGGGCATTATCACAATTCCGTTCCCAGTGTGTCGCTATTCCACCTCACGTAATCTATTGTTGATTAAATCTGCTAAAAATGTGATAATCGCCCAGGCAACAGTAGTGGAATATAAAATATAAAATATGGTAATATTATATATCTATTAAATTAATGAGACCGAATGTAGTGAAATCTAGTTAAACGACCCATCTCTTGGCAGCCTGTGCGATGACTATACTGTTCACACCTATACAGGATGGTTACCAGAGGCCAATTTCATAAAACAGAAAGTGACAAGTTACAAGCCAATTTTATGTACAAGTTGTAAAAAATTAGTGTGCAAGCGTTTCATAAGGTACAAGTGTAAACTTGTAATGCACTGTGAAAATTAACAAGTGTACAGGCGAATTTGGACAAGCTACAAGTGTTTCCCCATCATTTCGAACAAGTCACTGTTTTACAGTGGTAAGAAATGGCCAATTGGTGTTTAATATGTGGGAATCATCTTCTGCTGAAAAATACAGTCAAGAAAGAAGCATTCAGCGTAGAAGACTCCAAAGATTTTTTCGGCCACCAATAAACGCTCATTTCGTGGGTATTTTTGAATTTAACGAGAGATTTAGGATGTCTTCGGAGGCCCTTGAAAGATTCAAATGGTGCGTGACCCTGTGCAATTTTTCCTGATCGGGTATTGAGGATCTCCCTATCATTGAAGATCAAAGTGTAGTGTAAAGATCATCTCGAAGTTACAGATGATTCCTAACCCAACAGCATTAAGACTTGATGAACTGATTAATCATTTCCGCTGAATGAAGGAGAAAAATCCGATTATGCCAGCCATCAGAATAAGTTGAAATCAAATACACACTTTCTCCACTTTTCAGTTTATAATTTGTCTGTCTTCCAATCATTGCACCTTGTCATGTACGATAAACATCCTATCGTGTACTTAACACCGTTTTTATATTATGATTCGCTGACAAATCTTCAATTTCGGCATCGCGCTTGACGTTGTTCATTTCGCTTGTCCCCACATGCCATTTTTCTCTTCTGCTACACTTGTAAACATAGCTTCTTGTACTTTTCTTGTACTGTTTGTTTCTGTGAAACACTTCTTCTAGTTTATCGTGCATTACAAGTACCTGTACTTGTTAACTTGTGCATTAATCATGACATTTGTTGCGATCACGTGTCTTACGTTCGACTTTGTCGATTCAAAACTAACTACACTACCATAAAACGAATGAGCAAACAGCTTACGTAAATCCAAGGGGTTTATTTAAAATTTCAGTTTGGATTGAGATGGCGTTATCTCTGCTTATTCCAGAACAGACGCAGATTACAAACGCGATCCCCAAGTGGCCCTGCGTCGCAAGCGTGTAATTGGGTGCGAAAAAGATTTTACAATTATGTATTTTGTTGGTTGAGTAGTGAGCGGTGGTTCTTACAGAGAAAACAGGACATCCACGTCGTACCTACATATAATTAGAAAACCTTTGACAATAATTCCTCAATAATTGCCAGACCACCAAACTACACAAATCATTCTGATCTATTTGTCCAACTAATCTATATTTTAGCAGCGGACATAGATTATTAAAAATTGAGGCGCCAATTCATTCAACGTAACCTATTCGTGCGAAAAGACAATGAGGGAATGTAGTTACAATTCAGCTCGGTACCCAACGTCAAGTTAACTGAAACTGAATCCCTCTATTTTAAAATATCCTGCAAGTAAGGTGCATTCCGTGTTGTTGTTGTACTCTTTCTACATGCCTTGCAGGTATTCTTCTTTTACACACCTGTTATCACAAAAATCTTCTGAAGCTATTTTACGAAGTTTACCATAACAGAGTTAACATGGGATCCTCATGATTCCTGCAGATTACTACGTTTTAGATTTAACACATTTAACATAGTTGTAAATACCATGAATACCCCTATTATGTTCATTGTTTTCAAATTCCAACACATTTAGGATGATGGCGAGATGGAATTTCACAGCCATGTTTCAGCCTTCCTTTGGACGTGGATCTCACGAATGTGGAAGCAAAAACTACCTTTTTCGTGTTGGCTCATTCAATATGGTTGTTGTGAGAAGGTCAGACAGACCATTTTGGTTAATGTATTTCTCTCCAACGGAAGCCTAAATGACCAAAAATGCTGTAATAACCCTCAATGAGTGGTCACTGATGAATGATGAATTAAGGTTCGTATCCATGCGGTTTTGGCCTTATTTTGGGCACGGAAAAATAAAACCTCGGAAGATGGAAGGCTAACTGTTCCTGTGTGATTATTTCGAATGAAGCTGAAAAGTGACCAAGGGGGCTGGTCTAGATGAAAACCATAATCAACATCTTAGCTAATAACAATTTCCTGCAGCGGATCTGTTCCTAGTGTCTCATTCGCATTCAAGCCGAGTCAAAGGCCGTTTAGAGGTCTAGAGAGGAAGCGCCTACAAGGTTTTTATGGGTTAAGGTGAAGTTGAGCTGGTCGTGAGAGGCGAGTTTAACTTTTTACACCTTGAGGGACAGATATGTTGATAGAAAGGACTGTGTTTCACACTTCGAGCCTGTGCCAAGGATTTATAATATGGGATTCTCCAGTGTTTTTATGACTCACGTTTGTAGCGAAAATCTTATCAATTCAATATAATTGTGCAACTGGCGAATGATTTTGCTTCCGAGTCTACCTAAAGGTAGCGGAAGCTTTGCTTTCACTTTCGGGAGAGAAAAAATTTTTGGTCTCCAAAATACAAATTTCTACTCGCTTTTAGCGAATTTTTGAAGAAAATTAAGCTATTGCTCTCGCCTCAAAATTGGTAGAATGTGAATTTTTAAAAAAAATTTATGCTGAAATCCGTTCCAGGCTATTCTGAATCATATTCTGAAGTTTAACGCATTTTTAGCGAATTTTTGAAGAAAATTAAGCTATTGCTCTCGCCTCAAAATTTGTAGAATGTGAATTTTTGAAAAAATTTTATGCAGAAATCCGTTTCGGGCTATTCTGAATCATATTCTGAAGTTTAACGCATTTTTTTATGTATGTATGTATGTATGTATGTATGTATATATGTATGTATGTGTCATTCCAGACGATAACTGTCCGTAGAATTGTGCTAGAAACTTCAAACAAATTTTAAAATGTTAAGGACACAAAACTGAAGTTCAAGTTCGTTGGCCAGCATGATCGGATTACACCTTCGGGTTGAAATTTTCAAAAATGTAGTCAAAAATTTCAAAATAGCCTGTTTTTTGCGATTTGTTGTGCGAAATAATTTTTTCAGCATACTAACACGTGGTATATTCTGAATCAGCGTAAAATTTCCTATAAGAATATGTATAAAGTTTTCAAAAATTTCAAAGTTGAAAAATCAGTCAAAAATCGAAAATCTGCATGAAACATTGTCCAAATTCAGATTGAGCTACTCTTATGGAAGTATCCCTGTATAACCAATCCTAGAACCATACTGTTTAAAACGTAGGTAGTAGGTGCTTGTTTAAAAAAAATAAAATAAAAAATATAATCACAACTGATGAGTTTACTCTGTGAAATATTCTGTCCTCCGATTCTCTCGGTCGCTCTCTTTAATGTTTTACGCTCAACTGTTTTAGGACTTGATGTAGCTTTAATACTGACTGTGGCTTAGAAAAAAGTATGAGTACCTCCTAATTATTTTTAATAATTTGATTCCATGTTTGTCTATCTAAAATTTCTCTACACGATCAATAGCGACTGAAATGTCGAAGATTTCTTCAAAAATTCGCTCTTGGGGTCATGCTGCGTGACTGGACTTTTTAAATCCATCCAGCTCAGGAAGCAATTAATTTTTCAGTCGTCAATAAGTGTCTATGTGAAGTTTTAAAAATCGAAAAACTCCTATAGCTCTAACTGAATAGTTGAAGATCCATCTCTGAGCTAATAAGTTTTTTTTCTTTAAATGCGCAAAGACAAGGACGGAATCTGAAAGAATTACGCGATCTGAATTATCTCAGATTTTCGCTTTATATCCTCGAATCCGACGCTTCTGTGTCGTTTTCCTTGTTTTAGCTCATAGCTCAATAGACTCAACAGATTTAGGCTCCCTAAAAAATCAAGCTTATCACGCTTTTGACTCAGCAACGAGTAAAGGCTGCTCATATCTTTGTGGGGAACGTTGTAAAGGTAGGTGGATACAGAGCATCGTGACTTGGTACAAGGCCGCGTTACAACACTTGCATTCTATTTCAAAGAGTTGCTAAGACTTGATAAGACATAGAGAACCAATCACCGACCAGCACGTAGTCTCTAGCCAGGTCTCGCGGCAGTTGACTGCCCCTAGGTTTTTACTTTTGTCTGATTCTGAGGTTTAAAAGGAGAGTTATGTAATGAATATGGCATTGTAACTTAGCTCTGAACTCAAACTGAAATGATATCTTCACTATTCAAAGGAGTACATATAAGGGTCGTACTCGAACTGCACGTTTAAACCTCCCAGAAACAGCAATATGGCAAAACTCGAAACTGTAATGCATTACCAAGGGCGTACGCGGACTTTTTGCTCTACTGGGCCAACGGTCATTTTACAAGACCGATGTAGGTAAAAACAATCATGAACAAAATGAGGGTAAATGCAAAGTTATAATTTATATAAAATGTAATGAATTGAGAACAACTTGAAAATTATTATTACTGCAACATCAAACGCCTGGGGTTTTCACAAAAAAGTTTCAAAACTTCATCAACAAATTGATTTTTCTTCTCGAGGACCAACTTTCTGGGTACATTCAATAGGGATAGTCCGTTGAGACGGGCTTCTGACATGGTTGACCTCAACCATGTTTTAACCCTTCTCAACCAGCTGAATAACCTTTCAATTGTACACGTTGTGAACGGCTGTACGAGAAGAATTTTTAGCGCCGATTTCATGTGGGGGTAAAACCCCTTGGTCTCTTGCAGTACATCGATCAAATCCAATTCGTTCAATTTTTCTGTAGTAGGTAAGACCCTTTTTCATCCAAAATGTACGCCATAGCTCAGCCTGAGTTTCAATGAGGGTATCCAGACCATAAAACTTACAGAAGTGGGTCAGTCGCTGTTTGAGTTCTTCCTTTGAAATTTCCAACATCTTCGATGGATGAAGTACCAATCCCCCTAAAGCTGTTACATTATTATCATCCGAAAATCGATCTTGTAATGAACTTGGTAGTGAATAAAAATATGGGATGTACAGTGGTACTTTACAGAGATGCGTATTAATTTGTGTGACGAGATAATTGCGGAGTAGGTAGTCTGCTGGGGCAACTGCCCCAGTCGCCCCACCCCTGCGTACTCCCTAGCTCATTACCCAACTATAAGTATGTATGAGCAATAATGTTCCACATAGATGCAATGAAATTCATACAAGGAGAATCATCTCATTTTTAGCGAATTTTCGTAGAAAATGAAGCTATTGCAATGACCCCAAAAATTTTAAAATCAAAATTTTTGAAAATTTTCTTAGTTAAAATCCGTTTTGAGACATTCTGAAACGAATCCTTAAATTTAAAGTTTTTTCGTGTATATACGAGTATATCATTCCAGACGACAACTCTCATTAGGGTTGAGATAAAAATCCCGTTCTTGAGCCAAAAACCAGGCTTTCAAACGAAAGAACGAGTTTGTTGGCCAGCGTTTTTGGAGCTCATTAAATTGGTCTAATTAAAAAAAAAAAATACTGTAAAAATCACTAAAAATAGCAAAAAACCGCTAAAATCGTTAAATTTGATTTTTGGCAGGATATTGCTCAGGTAAAGTTCATTAACTATAAAGTAGAACAATAAAACTTTATGTGCAAAATTTTTCAGAAAATGTACTTAAATTTCATTAAAATGTGCTAAAAAATCAATTTAAAAACTCCAAAAATGTTAAAAATCCAAAATCTCTTTTTGAATCGCAGAATATTATTTCGAATGAGTTTTAGCCATGAATATGGTAGTTAAAAATTTATTTACCCTCGAAACCCTTAATTTTCAAAACAATGTAACATAATATAGTACGATAATTTACGAAAATTCGCTCATATGATCATGCTGCATGACTGGAACTTTTGTAAGTAATTAAGTTATATTACCAAAATTATTTACCTACCCATAACCTCAAGTATATGCTGCGGCTACCGTCGCTGATTGAACTGTATGATTTCCTGCAAAACTGTCGGAACCTTGTTCCACATGGACGATCTTTCAAGGAGACGCAAAGCTATATCCTTAATTGTTAAAAACAACCAAAAGCGACAATTTCCATGCCATTTCACCAAAAAACATTAATTAGACATGGTAGCAGAACTAGTAGAAAATGTTGGAAACATAACCCAAAACTTAAGGTTTCTTAGAAACGACTGACGACACCTCATTACGCAATTCAGCAATTAGTCATTTTCTCAAGCATCTTTGAAATTTGCAGGTAAACCTCACACAGCTGGTATGGTTTAGTACACGCTATTGAAAGATAACATTAAAGTTACTCTCCGGTCCCAATTGACTCTCAAACACTCCAATTAATTGGTTGAATGCCAACTAAATCGGCTACCTTCTCAGTAATCTTGTAACCCAACTGTGTTTAATTGCGTGTGTACCAATGGCTGACATCATTGTTTCATGAATGACATTTTTTATCAGAAAATACCTCGTACGATTTAAGATTGAGATAGTGCCAGCAATGAGCAAGGAATGCAATGTCAACAAGTATGAAATCGTTGTAATTACTACACCAATTATAGATGTTCATGTTGGAGCATTGTGTTAAATTTTTGTAAAATGAAAAGTTGGTTTACTCAAAAGATAAAATTCCCACTCACATTTCATTTTTGATTCATTATTTTTAAAAATGAACCTCTGTAATCGACCAAGAAAAAGATATTCTTAACCTCCCTCAACATTATTTATTGGTTTTTCGTCTCAAGATTCGTAGATTCCAATAATCTAATGCAAAATCGAATTATAATTATGTGATGCTTTGATTAAATTTTTGTGCACCGATGATTTCAACCAGTAGATACTTCAACCTAAGTACTTTTATTCGTATAGGAATACGATAATAGTAAAGTATCATATAAATATAGTCAGAAGATTGAATAATTAGTGATTACATAATAATTGCTATAAACTACTGAAGACGCACAAGTTTAGCGGACAGCTAAATACAGCTAGACGCACTTGAGGTTAAAATTTGTGCTCGTGTTCATCTAATTTCAATTTTTGATTTATAATTTATGTTGGTGCCTACTTGAACAATCTACAGCTCAAAATACCTAATAATTTTTCGGGTTTTTTGGTTTCTCAAAATACTAATTAGTGTAGGTAGGTATAAGAACTTTTGTAAAGTACCTTGTATGTACTCGTAATTAACATACTAAGTAGGCAGGAAACGTTTGAATCAGTAAATATCTGATTATTGGGAATTTAGCAACAAAAATCTGAATATTATCTACAACTTGAACATCTAATTTAAGATAATCCTGAAATAAGAATTAACTGAAAGAGAGTGCACAAGTAATGGCTAACAGAAGAGATAGAGAGTTCCTCCTCACGAAACATGGGACAAATACCTAATGATTTTGGAATTTCAGGTAGCTTTCTAGCGACGATTGTCCAATAAACAATGTTGGTAGTTCCTCCAGCAGTCACAGCTGTTTTCGTAGTATAGCAACCTACGATAGAACCTTAAAAAAAAGATCCTAAAGAAAAGAGTGGGAGAGTGACATAATTCACAGTGAATGGAGGAATGTAGTCGAGCGAATAATGACATTCGTTGTTGTTTCTGATCCTTGAACCTATGATCGAGGTGAAAAGAAACCCCCTTAAAGAAACTTAAATGCTTGCATACGAGTCTCCAACACATTGGGACATTTTCATGTGTGTTTTCTTATTGTATTTATTACTAGGCAGATCTTACCCGAGCATTGCACGGCGGAGCGTACAGATCAATTAAATGGGCCATAAGAGAAACCGCCCACCCGTGGGTACTTAATTGAATTCGCGATCGTGTTGACTCATTGTTCCGACACCCGTGGGTACTTTATTGAATTCGAGCCAGGCTACATCACCTACCCCAGTAGCGTTGTTGTTACCACTACACAACAAGGTAGTGAAGTAAGGTTGTTAGTTCATGTACCCAAGCATCAAAATTAAAAAACAGTTGATTGTTCTCTACGCAACACAGTGAGTCTATTTTATTTATTGGTATCGCGTGAGCAAGTTTTCGTGACGATTTTTCAGTTTATGTGCCAAAGCAAAGACATGAAAATGTCAAAACCGGACATTTGCCGCCTATTTTGAGAAAACCGGACATTTGGCGTTCAGAGTGACTCCAAATTTTCGTCCGGGCAGCTTGGTGAAAAACCGAACCGTTCGGGCCAAAACCGGACAGCTGGCAACACTGTCCTCGGGCCATCAATCGAATCCCCCGTTTTATTGCGTCACCCGCAACGATATTCCCGAAGCCTGCGGAATGCGGTTGAATGCACCAGAAAAAGGAGTGGAGGCCGGGGGATGGGGATTTCGAACTGAAAGGTCGGACCAGGAAGGAGGCGGTGATCTAACGCAAGCTCTGCTTCGGTCGACCTAAACAACAGCTCGGAGTTGCGGGTTTACCACTGACCTTGCCCACTCACCTGTCACTCTCTAGTCCGCTACGGTGTGTTCACGCGGTTCCGCAACGCCGATGGGCCCAGATATTCCCATCAACGAGACAACTTTTACTGTCGTAGAAATTTCGACTGTTTTCGCATCGTCGACGACTAGGAGCCATTTCAAGTAGGTCTCGAAACGATAAGAGTTTCTGTTCTTCCCGTACGTCTTTCCCCCGTTAACGTGTAGAGCAGCGTCTAGAGCAAGCAACTGCTCTTCGCGTATTTCTACACGTATGTACACGAATAACCAAACGCTACCGTCGCGCTGAAGTCTCTTTAGTATTTCAATGTCAATGATTCTCTTTAATTCGACCTAGTACTTGGATGGGTGGCCGTCCGGGAGCGCCCCAATTTCGGCATCTTCTTTATTGTTTTTCTCATCATTCAATTTTTCATCTATCTACATCAAGTTTACAAGTGTTGACAACACTCAGATCACAACTCAGGTAGAAAATAAAATGAATACTAGAATGGTTGGTGATTTTGAATATGAACGAGAAGAAAGTTTGTGGAGTGAGAGAGAGAGAGTGAGAGAAAGAGAGAGAGAGAGAGAATGTAGTATATTCAAGAGTGTGTACACATACAGGAGCATAATAAGAAAATACTTTTTGAATATTTTAGCTTGTCGATAGGCAGAACCTGTGTTGACAAGCTAGACCCATTCCAATCCTAATTCGGTTCGACCAAAAAAATGTTCGAACTTGAAGAGTATCATATCATGTACAACACAATTCTTACTTAGATAGACAACGTTTTGAGAATGTATAACAGGCAGTATCGTAAACGTATAATAATCACATATTCGGTAAAGATGGTGTAGCAATAACAAAACGCTGCAAATTATTTCACAAAGGTTTATTATTTTTTCAATTGAGTTTGATCGTAAGTAGGTAGTTTTAGTTGGCTTGCGTACGTCCAGACCCCTCGGCGTGTCCTATTTCGAGTTGCCACAACCTATACTTCTATAATTATATAGGCATGTTTATATTTCTCGATTTGAGCTCCTATCTATTCAAATAGTTATTGCCTTAATAATATCATTATCTAAGTACGTACGAAAAGTCGAGAGAATATGTTATTAAATATGCGTAGGAAAAGCATTGGTATTAACACACAAATATGACCTAGAAAAAAACATATATTCATGCCTCGAAGGAACGCTGTACCCACCTCATGGTGCCGCGGTGTATTATATGGGTATAACACGTAAAAGTAATAAATATCCATTCTCCTACACCCCTCTGCTACGCCCCTGGTCACTCCAGCCACCACAAGGTGCCACGGCGCCTCCTCTCACTCCACCCCCCGCTCACCCCCCTCACCACCCACCGTGACCCCCTGCCAAGCGTGCCAGGCGTGCGTCTAACACGTCTAACACTCAAAGCCTCGAAAAAGACACTTTTCGCCCGTTTTTGGCCCATAGCATCTATGCGAGTAAAGCGATCGGGATGGTTAAACGTTAGGACCAACTAGACCCCGAATGGAGTCTATGTGCGAAAGAACGGGTTTTTAAAGTAAATTCTTAGGCCTTTTATGGCCCGGACGGCGGACGGCGAACGGCGAACGGCGGACGGACATTTCAAATTTGGATTCTACGCACCTTGAAACGTAATGTGACAAAGTTTGAGGGGGGGGGGGGGGGGGTATACAAATTTTTTGCTACACGATCACATAGGCTTATTATTGGAAATAATAAACCAAAAGGCGTAAACTATAATCAACAATCCTCATACAAATGAGGTTTAATGGACGTACACGCTATTGAGAATAACATCAGCATTCGCTTGTCCCAAACCAATGAGCCTCTTGTAGGCGGAACGCGAATAATTTCCCGCGTTTTTCAGATAGACAAGCATGGAATTGAAGATCAGATAAATCAGATATGAGTGTTGACAACTTTGTGATTTGACCCCTGTAAATACCTAGGTATTCTGTTTAAAACTCGAAATCCCGGTACATTTGTGGCTTAAACCGGCACCCCGATACACTTAGTGCAATCCCGGTACGTTTGGCAACACTGGGTAACCGAAAAAGAAGATCGTCTCCTCTCCGATTACTCGAGAATAGGGGAGCTTCCTCAAGATGACATAACGCATTGTGATAGAACAGCGTACCGTAGCTAACGACCCGTAAAAGATTCTACAGTAAAAAGGATGTTGCCAAGGTCTCTGAAGAAGCCCGCTGATGTTTATCGCCGAAACTGACATTTTCGCGAGCCCACCTGCAGATGGCGAGTGAATTAGAGTGAAAACAACACAACTATTTCGTTCTTTAATTCTTCATCTTAGTTGTTCGTTCTTGTTCGTAGTAGTTCTTCGTCGTATTCTTCTTCGTTCGTTCTTCGTTCGTTTCGAATTCTTCTTTGTAGTATAATATTTCTGAATCACGAAATTTTCATCAATTTATACTAATAGGCTCAGCTACGAGGTGCGTAAAAAGACGTGTCTTCAGTTACAGCCATTTTGGCTTCGAGTATTTCCTATTCATTATAAACAGCGTGAGTTGCTGTCACACAGCAATCTATCTTGCTATGTCTATCCTGCTATTCTAGCTATCTATCTCTAGGTTGATTTTGGCGGGTGATCCTAAATTATGTTAAATTGCTGATTAATTCTCTCCAGCAAACTAGCTTCGGACAAACTCCAAAGCTTGGGTTTTTTTTTTTTTTTTTTTTTTTTTTTTTTTTTTTTTTTTTTTTTTTTTTTTGCATTGGAATTTTTTATTAGCCACAATTTATTACAATATTGTACAATTATTTATTACATATATTACAATGTTATTTTAAAATGTAGTGTATTTCATTCAGTTCACACATAAAAATTGCACCGCACTGTGTAGGCGGATATAATTCAGAGAAAGAAGGTGTTGCTATATAAAGGGCTGCGTCGTAAGTTGGTATAATTCAATAAACATCTGGTCACTTTCGCAATAAAAAACCGGGCATTCCATAAAGAGGTGCTTCAATGATCCTGTAGAAAAGTCGCAGTATTGGCATTGAGAAGATTCATGATTATTGAAACGTGTTAGGTATTCATTGCATATACCATGATGTGATCTCACCCTTACTATCGTTCTACACCACGATTTGGAAACATTATTTCCTCTGAACCATGGTGATGATGGTATATCCGGTTGCAGTGCCATATTGTATGATCCTTTTGCTGAAATTTCGTAATTCTCACACCACTTATCCTTCCAGAGACGTTGGATACATGGATATGTGTCTCTATAAGGGATAGCGATATTGATCATTTTTCCTTCTATTGCACCACGCTTTGCTGAATAATCTTCTCTCTTGTGCCCTTTAATACCGACGTGTGACTTTATCCATACAAATCCAGGACTATGTTGTTACTTAGTATATCTTGTGCTTGAGAAATAACTTCTCTCTCAACCACTCTGTAACGGAGAATCAAGAGCCAGTTTATTATTAGTTGAATACGCATGTTTTGTAATCACAATATGTTGATGATTGTGATAGTTTCGGATAATTAATACAAATATTAGGAAGGATTTGTTTTCGAGCTTTTCTAGTGCTCAGCTTTATTGGACGACAACGTGACCTTTCTCCAGGATAACCCTAACTTAGCAATCACAGCAGTTGTATGGACACACACATGCAAACGTCAGTATGGACATAGACTCGCCCGACGAAATTGCCTGACTTTTCCAGCTTTCGTGCTGATGTCTTTTGTTGTTGTTTTAACCTTTGTATTTGTCTTTTGTTCTGGTCATTAGAGAGTTTTTGTTCTTCCCGTAATTATCTACCCGTGTACTCAAAACGACGGAAATACCAACTGCGCATGCGCGATTTTTCGCGTCAACGAGTAGAACTATTACAACTATGTAGTAGGCGGAAAAAATGCTTCCGTAGGAATCCCGTTCTACGCGTAGTCATCATAACCCGACACAAAGGTGATCACAGTTTTGAAAGTATTGGTTCTCACTCTGACTGCCGTCTAATAACTTTTCCCATTTAAAGTTAAACCTATGATAAATTTACGATGTACTACTAAATTATAAAATGTACTATTAAATTCCGTTGATTACGTGAACAAAGTACCAACATCGTCCAAAAGCCAGCTATACTGTGAATGCAGTTGTCGATACTTCTCCGATTTTAAAGTAGGTATCCTACCTGTTCTTTGTAGGCATCTGCATGTACACTTTGTAAAACAAAGTTTTATCTGCCAACATAAAGATTCAGACAACGAGCAGGTTTGTGTTTAAATGATAGGATTTTATACGATAGCTGTTGTCAGTTCAATACCAAATTCAGTAGGTTGGTAGTTGAATTTGAGCTAATGGCCCACTCAGATCATGGAAACGAAGATTTGATAAAGCAGAGGAGGTACTCAAAACGAACTTTTCCACGAGGCCTGATTTAGTAAACTTGATGTAGATAGATGAAAAATTGAATGATGATACCGAAATTGGGGCGCTTCCGAACGGTTACCCATCCAAATACTAACCATGCCCGACGATGCTTGACTTCGGTGATCAGATGAGAACCGATGAATTCAACGAAATATGGGAGTTAGTGAATACAATTTTTTTCTTGGGTAATAGTTATGTTTACTCGAACATCGATGCCTGTGAAAACAGCTGATGAAGCAGAGTGTAAATGTAAAATGAATTCACTCTTCTTCTACTCGATCTCGAATTCAATAGAATCGTTGACATTAAAATACTAAAGAGACTTTGGTTAGTCACGTACATACGTGTAAAAATACGTGTAGAAATATGCGAAGAGCAAGCATCTGCAGTTGCTTGCTCTAGACGCTGCTCTACGCGATAACGGGGGAAAATCGTACGGGAAGAACAAAAACTCTCTATTAACGGCATTTTGTACGTGATTTCGACGTTTCAGTATTTTCATCCCAAGATTTATTTTACACGTTTTAAAGATTTGTGTTCTTCATGGCTGAATCTTTTTTGTGTGATGTAGAGGTAAGTGAAGTGGTCGTTGATTGATGTTATATTTTGAAAATTGTCTACTACGAGTTTTAAGCAGTGTGTCAATACAAGAGTCATGTTAACTCCACTATAAGAGTGTTCTTTCTCTCGGGCTTACGAAAACGCAATGAGAAATCATTGCGAGAAAGGTTAGCTTTCCTCGTGCTCGCTCTAACAGCTTGTTTTCGTGTTTACGAGTAATACGAATACGAGAAGTACAATCATTTTCTATTATCCTTGCTTTGAATGATAACGAAAACAAGCATTGGTATGAACTAAATAACTCGCGACGAAGTTGTGGAAACCCATTTTAAAGCGGAAGTTAGTGAAAATACGTTGTCTATTTCCACGAAAAATAAAGAGTTGCAATGTTAAATCGATTTCGACGGTTAGGCCATCATCAGTAACAAACCATAACTTGTTGTTGTTTTGTTGTAATATTGTTGTTAGAAGATTGTAACTCTTTATTTTGCGTGAAAATAGACATCGTTTTGTCTAGGTTGAGTAAGCATAAGTGTGGGAAGTGTAAGTGCAAGTGCAACACAAGTATAGATACTCTCGAGTGTTTCCCTAACACACTCTAAATTCTTGGTAACCTTCCGTCACTCCACTCATCCTACTGTTGACGTGATTATTGGTTATGAAAACGAATGGGATGATTTCCATTGACAAATTTGATATCAATACAAAACAGAGGAGTGTGACAGCTCAGAGTACCTAAATAGTGCATTGCATGTAGCTGTCAAGGATCCACTTTCACGGACGAACGAGTAAAGGCCCCTTATTTTATAAAATTACCAAATGCCTTATTTTATAATATGCTACAACTCAACCCACCTCAAGTCCCATGGTTTTATGGGAGAGGTATTGAAAAACGCTTGGGACGAGTGATTTTCCGCTTGAGAGTCTACTGTGGGGTCTGTGACATTTACATCGCATCAATCAAATTGAAACTGCTAAATGCCAAACTTGTGGAGCACCTAACGGATCACTTGAGCACGTAATCATGGAGTGTCCGGAGTACGATGGTCCGAGAACAGTGTTTTTCAGAGACATTATAAGAAAGACAGACATTACTTTAAATTATCATTCAATTTTATCGGCAATGAATTTGTATATTTATAAAGAGCTGCTTAAATTTAATGATGTTTGTCATATTACAATTTAAATAACTATTAAATACCACTTATGCAAAAATTTCATGCCAGTTAAAATTTAAAAAAACGCTGCAAATTATTTCACAAAGGTTTATTATTTTTTCAATGAGTTTGATCGTAGTTTTAGTTGGCTTGCGTACGTCATAAGGCCCGTCCAGACAACCTATACTTCTATAATTATGTACGTATGTTTATATTTCTCGATTTGAGCTCCTATCTATTCAAATAGTTATTGCCTTAATAATATCATTATCTAAGTACGGACGAAAAGTCGAGAGGATATGTTATTAAATATGCGTAGGAAAAGCATTGGTATTAACACACAAATATGACCTAGAAAAAAGATGTATTCATGCCTCGAAGGAATGCTGTACCCACCTCATGGTGCCGCGGTGTATTATATGGGTATAACACGTAAAAGTAATAAATATCCATTCTTCTACACACCTCTGCTACGCAAACGGTACCATAAGTAGGCGTACGTGACCACGGCGCCTCCTCTCACTCGACCCCGACTACCCTCGATAAAACGGCACACGGCGAACTCTACGTGTGGAACGATGTTTGTAAAACGTATAGTACTTCTCACTCGCACTACAACAAATATTACGTATACACCAAAATACATGCAATGCGACGTTATATGGACCCTACTACTAATAAAGCATCACGCCATACGACGACGGGCACGACTGATCGACTACACTACAACCGGCGTACCTATAATAACCTCACCCCCCACCGTGACCCCCTGCGAAGCGTGCCAGGCGTGCGTCTAACACGTCTAACACTCAAAGCCTCGAAAAAGACTGACTTTTTCGCCCGTTTTTTGCCCATAGCATCTATGCGAGTAAAGCGATCGGGATGGTTAAACGTTAGGACATCAACTAGACACCAAGATGGAGTCTATGTGCGAAAAGAACACTCAATGAAGACTTGTACCCATATCTATAGCGTGGTTTTAAACGGGATTGGATTGTAAAGTAAATTCTTAGATCTTTTATGGCCCGGACGGCGAAGGGCGGATGGCGGACGGACATTTCAATTTTGGATTCTACGCACCTTGAAACGTAAAGTGACAAAGTTTGAGGGGGAGTTATGAAAATTGTTTGCAACACGATCACATCGGCTTATTATTGGAAATAATAAACCAAAAGGGGGGTACAAAATCATCACATTTCATCACTTTTTGGCTGAGGTTATCAGCCTGAGCGTTTAATAGCTGGACTTACTTTTTTATACATTACTTTTTTCTTTACCTATATTATCAGGTATTTTTATGTAAAGATATTTTGTTCTTGAATAGGTATTTTACTTTTTGATTAAAATTTATTTTAGCATGGAACATGCTTTAGCCTTGAGCTAACTGGCGAAAAGTGTCACGTTTTTTGGGGGACACGGTTGGGAGACGGCGTTGTACACTTTTTCAAATGTAATTATCTGTTCAGACTCTGTACGTAGGCAGTGCTGATTATTGCTGAAGATACTACGGACCTTCAAACTAGTTTTCTCGATTGATGTTACAGACTCCAGCCAGCATATTGTACAAACTCCCTGAGTGGGTGTTGTATCGTAGGTAGCCAGCTATAAGAGAGCTGTAACCGTTAAAGGCATCGTTGCTCCTGTATAATACCATTAACCGACAAGATGAACGTCAGGTCGTTCGCACAAAATTACATACTTTCTAAAAAAAGTGTCGACCTCTCCCGTCCATAGGTTTCAATTTTCTTTCACCCTCTCCCCTTTTAAAACTTCGACATGCGAGAACAGACAGATGGGCCTACACTTCGGCAGTTCAGCCTTCAGGTTTTTTCTTCGAGTGCGTTTTGCACGCCTAACAATCTTCTTTTTTTTCCTTTAACGTCCGTAATTAACGAACGAGAGGGCGTTACTACACGTCTGCTACATTTTTTTCGCGGAGCGGTTCTTACTGGATTCCGTCACGAGGAGCCTGAAATCAGGTGAAACGGCGTAGAAAGTCCCTTCAAGTGATTCCGCCGAGTGACGGCTCGAAATGGTCTTTGAACTTGGAGAACAGAAGACTTAACTTCTCCAATTTCTCATCATTTAACCATCCCTGTAGTCAGTGATTCAAAATAGCATCATAATTTTGTTTCGTGAATCTGTAGGTACCTATTATTGATTCTGGAACTTGGAGAACAGAAAACGTAACAGCTCCAATTTCTCATCATTTAACCATCCCTTTAGCCAATGATTCAAAATAGCATCACAATTTTGTTTCGTGAATCTGTACATATTATTGATTCTGAATGTGGAGCATCGTAAGACAAATCGAATGGCGCCAAACGAATAAGAACCTTGTTCAGATACTAAAGTATACCTGCGATATCAACAAGGTATTGGTTTATTGTTTGTTTTTTCCATGTTGTATTGGGCTTGCCCGTATCACTTGAACTAAATAAATAAATTCCCCATCTTGATTAATTGGCAAAACCTTCTTCACTATTTGTAACTTGTACAATTTGAATATTTCTGAGTGGTCGAATGCGGTTGAAATTTGCAAAAGGAGAAAATGGTTGGTGCCCGCCTAAACCTGCATCTTCATTCTTAATAAAAACCTAGTTTATAATTACCTATAAGTAGTGTACAGTAATTATTTAATAAAACTTTAAATCATCTTCGTAAAAGTAACTCTACAGTAAATCCATAATCAGATATCCCTTTGAGAAAAAAAAAATCCCTCCAATTCTGAGCAAAATCGAGCGGGGAATTAGATCACAAAAATCTTACGAGATTAGTTAATACATCATTTATTACTATTATCCTCTTCATTCATCCCCTCCTATGATGAAATTTGAAACTTCTGATATATTTTCCTAATCTAGACCAAGTTTATAGATGAACGAAAAAAGAATCACGAAAATTGTTAGACTATCATGATTTATTAGTATTTCCCCCTCCATTCCATCTTACGAGATTAGTTAATACATCATGATTTATTACTATTATCCTCTTCATTCTTCCCTGCCATACTGGAATTTGAAACTCCTTATGAACGATCCAAAACTAGACCAAATTCATAGTTGAACAAAAAAAGAATCACGAAAATTGGACAACAATTGTTAAAACATCATGATTTATGAGTATTGTCCCCTCCATTTACTGCCATGATGCAATATGAAACCCCTGACATGCATTCCAAAACTTAATCGAATTCATAGTTGAACAAAAAAGAATCACGAAAATCGGTCGAGATTTGTAGCTTGGCTTGAAAGAACCGGTAACTATCCATCCAAATATACCTATGGTTTTTTTCACGGATTTGGTCTTAGAATGGTCTGAAACGGATATGTATGCGGTTATTAATATTTTTTTTTTCTCATGCTTGTGTTGTCCCCCATCCCCCTAGATCAATCCCAGTATGTTGTCCCTCTTAAATAAAAAGCCTTGCCTATAAGACAGAGCGACGTCCGAAAAACTAGGAGTGTGACAAAATTCACCGCAGCGCTTGTACACACCTAATGGCTCGACTGCGATTAAGCTTGTAGGTGACCTTCGAGAAAATAACCCACTCAATTCCGAAAGACGCCATTAAAATTTCCTGAGTAGTTACATTTTTGTCTCAGGCATCGTTTGTGCAAGTTGATCCAATCGCGATACATTTCATAATCAATCACCCTGTGACTTCCTCATCCCTCCTATATTCAGCGGATTCGAAACGATTGGATCATCAAAGAAAGATACTTAAATGTTTTAATATGTTTCCGCATGCGCAAGTTTTGGTGGCCAGCATGCTCATCTGACAAGTTGTACGAGAAATCTCTAAGCAAGCCAAGCAAAAAAAAGTTGATTTATGGCTTTATGTAGATTGTTTAAAATAATAAGACACACAATGGTTGTTTTTGCCAAGGACCCAGTGATTGACATCTCACGAAATAGTTTAAATAATTAAGCAGAAAAGTGTTTTACGGGCTTTTCTATTTGGATTTTGAGACAAAATACCTTCTCAGTGAAGTATAGAGGGGGAGAAAGGTTTCAGGCAGGTTTTTGTGAAATGGAGAAGGTTACCTAACAGAACCTCGTGTTGTCCTTTCTTTGGTGCTGTTTCTTGTGATTTTGCTAAGGAGTTATGTGTTTTATTTTGCTTCACCATGCCCCCACATTCTCAAATTCGATTGTTCTCATGGTTTTTCTCAATCAGTTTTTTGTGTAGATTGCATTTATGCTATCATCATTATAAAATAATATAATCAATAAATAATATAATAATAATCTAAATAATAACATGTGAAAATGCAAATGCAAATGTCAATTACTAGTCCCCAAACTAATGCTACCCTCAGTGATTGACAGTGCTGTCAATCTCTATTCGTTCTTTATTTTACATATTTATAAAATGCTGCAAATTATTTCACAAAGGTTTATTATTTTTTCAATTGAGTATGATCGTAGTTTTAGTTGGCTTGCGTACGTCATAAGGCCC
This sequence comes from Adelphocoris suturalis, assembly GCA_030762985.1. Taxonomy (NCBI): domain Eukaryota; kingdom Metazoa; phylum Arthropoda; class Insecta; order Hemiptera; family Miridae; genus Adelphocoris; species Adelphocoris suturalis. The sequence continues at coordinate 50,322,664 of CM061049.1, forward strand.
ATCCAGACTCCTCGGCGTGTCCTATTTTGAGTAGCCACAACCTATGTACTTCTATCATTATATACGCATGTTTATATTTCTCGATTTGAGCTCCTATCTATTCTAATAATTATTACCTTAAAATATTATTATCTAAGTACGTACGAAAAGTCGAGAGGATATGTTATTAAATATGCGTAAGCAAAGCATTGGTATTAACACACAAATATGACCTAGAAAAAAACATATATTCATGCCCCTCATGACCCTCTGCCAATATTTTCATCATTCCACTAACCGTGCCAGGCGTGCGCGCGTACGTCAGTCTAACATTCAAAAGCTTCGAAAAAGACACTTTTTCACCTATTTTTTGCTCATAGTACCCATGGGTGTCGAGCGATCGAGCTGGCGAGAAGTTAGGACCAACTAGACCCCAAGTGGAGTCTATGTGCGAAAGAACGGATTTTTTTAAGTCAATTCTAAGGCCTTTTATGGCCCCGGACGGCGAACGGACGACGGACATTGCAAATTTGGATTCTACGCACTTTGAAACGTAAAATGACAAAGTTTGAGGGGGGTTATAAAATGTTTTTGCTGTACGGTCACATAGGCTTATTTGAAATTAAGGGCAACATTAATCCTAAAAAGACCCCAGGCTATGACCTGATAACCGGTCGAATTGTGAAAGAGCTCCCTGAAAAGGCTATAACAAAACTACTTCATATCATCAACGCCACGTTCAGGTTACGACATGTACCTTCCCAGTGGAAAGTAGCGGAAGTCATAATGATCTCCAAACCAGGAAAATCACCAAATGAGAAGACGGGGTACCGACCCATATCCCTCCTCCCTGTCTTATCAAAACTGTTCGAAAAATTGTTGCTCAAACGGCTTAAACCAATTATTGAAGACAGAAAATTGATACCAGACCACCAATTCGGTTTCAGGCAACGCCACTCTACGCTAGATCAAGTTCATAGAATCACTAACATAATAGAAAAGGCTCTAGAAGGTAAACAAATATGTGCCAGTATCTTCCTGGACGTGGCCCAGGCATTTGACAAGGTCTGGCACAAGGGACTTGAGTATAAACTGCACAGGGATCTCCCAAAACAGTTTTACTTACTCCTAAAATCCTACCTAGCGAACAGACACTTCAGGGTAAAGCAGGGTGACCAGTACTCTGTCTTGAAGCCTATAAAAGCAGGGGTACCGCAAGGCAGTGTCCTGGGCCCAGTACTTTACCTGCTGTACACACGAGATCTTCCACAACAGGAAAACACAACTGTAGCTACTTTTGCAGATGATACTGCCATCCCTCTCTGTTGGAGATGACGCTGAAACTGCAACTCGCAATCTACAGACGTCCACTAACAAGGTTGTCAATTGGACCAAGATGTGGAGAATGAAACTAAATGAAACAAAGTCAGTGCATATCAACTTTACTAATAGAAAAATCATAGCCCCAGAAGTTGAGATCAACTCAAATAAAATTCCATACTCTGACACTGTAAAATACTTAGGGATGCACCTTGATTCCAAACTTAACTGGAAATATCACATTGAAAAAAAGAATCAGGAACTAAAAATCAAGTTCAGAAAGATGTACTGGTTGATGGGAAGGAACTCCCATCTCTCACTACACAATAAATTACTCATATACAAACAGATACTGCGCCCTATCTGGACCTATGGGATTCAGCTTTGGGGTTGTGCGAAAAAATCAAATATTAAAACAATCCAAACCCGACAAAATATAATACTGAGAAGTATAGTTCAGGCCCCCTGGTTCATGCGGAATGATGATATTCATCGAGACTTGAGGGTAGAAACGGTCACCGAAATTATCGCCAAATATGCAAGGAAGCACGAACATCGCCTCCACAAACACGAGAACCTGGAGATGCTCAACGTTTTAAACAACGAAGGAGAACTTCGGCGACTCAAGAGAAATAAACCTCTGGACCTAACTGTGCTGTGCAAATAGTGCAAGTGTAATCCAGTGTTCTTTTAACTGTACTTGATACAAGTATGGGCCAGGTTTTGCTGTAAACCTCCCCCCTTAGTGAGCCTAACATGAAATGTAATATTGCTAGATGAGATGTATATGTTTCAGTTGCAATAAATAAATCACGAAAAAAAAAAAAAAAAAAAAAAAAAAAAAAAAACATAGGCTTATTATTGAAAATAATAAACCAAAAGTAAGCTGCTGCTAGTTCACCATTAGAAACGTATTGTACCTATGGTACCTATCAAACGTATTTTGTGATGAAACATCTGGTGATATTTTCAACATTATCTTTAAGAATACTCATATTAATTTTATATTTGGATTAATTAAACTAAGTTAAAATGCGCAATTTATTTATAAAATGTTGATATAAAAGTTTTTTTGATACACGGAATAATTTATTGCAGAAAAACTGCTGTGTCAATCACAGGTGCAGCCAAAAATTTGGCTGTCAAATGCTGGGTCAAAAAATTAATTTCGAAAAAAAAAATTTATGATGTTTTGTGACTTGAATTAGTGATTTTTTCAATACTGAGCAGTTTGATTGAATAGATGTAAGATTCAAGTTTGAACAAACAAAAGAACATAACTAAATTGCTTGTGAAAGTCAAAATTTCTCAAGGTGTCGAAACACTGGTCCCTCCACCCTAAACTAGAATATATACCAGATGTTATATGTACCAAAAGTAGTTCTAAACGTTACTTGTAAATTGGTAAACATTAGAAAGCGAGCTTGGAGAGTTGGTATTACGAAGTTGATTTTTCTTTGAATAAGATTCCCGCTGTCTAATCAACGGATTGTTTCTCTTCATCGTTCAATGCACCATTGTGAACGGGGTTTGAAATCCGATAACCTGAGTTGTTAACGCTGCGTCCTTAATCCCATTAGAACGAAGTTATCTTTTCTTCGTGACAATGGGGTTTCGTATCGTCATATACTCTTGCGAGGCGGATTCTGCCGTGGAAAATGCAATCTTGAGTTTCACAAGATGTGGTGGGGGAAGCAGGGTTGACGCGTTCCCAATCTCGATCGTTCACATTACAATACGGAGTTTTTTCAGTTGAGTCGTTGTACGAAAAGAGGTTTTTCTCGCGCAAGCAAACCAGAAGCTAACCTCAGAGTCGGACTGTACGAATAGGGAATCGTTGTACGGTTGAACGAAACGATTCAAAAGTCATACTGACGTGACTACACTTCTCCAAATCTTCATAATTAAGCCCGAGTTATTAATCACCTAACGTGTAATGAATTCTTTCATACTGGAAGTAGTATCAAATTAGCAAAAACTTTTTCTGTGGTTTAATTTGTTCACTAGAAACAGATGTAGTAGAAGGAAGTGAACTTGGAAGGGTAGGTAGTTGTCAAGGCAACATCGAAATTCGCCTTGTGTTAGGAGAATCTCCTTCGGGAACTTCAACATGATCAACGATCAAGATGTACATATACCAATATTATAAACATGTACCTACCTACCTGTACCAATTACCTACATCATATGTACGATATTTTACACTTTTTTCCTTTGGCCAATAACGTTTTATTATTAAAGATGTGGATACCTTCTAATACACGAAAAAGGGCAAAGACAGCCGTTTCTGTCTGCGTCTATTTTCTCTGTAATGTGTCACAATCCCTACCCATTTCATCCAAATCGATCTATCAGTATCGGAGCTTCGTCTAAGATAACAACCAATTTCAGGTTTGGCAGGTGCAATCGTTGCCTATTTCAACAAAATTAGTAGGATGACATCCTGAGACTTGTACCCAAATACCCTAAAACGAAATCGGACTGATGGTAGATGGAGGTTTTAGAATCCATGATTTCAAGGTATCAGCATCATTTTAATTAGGTTAAATCCTACAAACCAACCACGTTTTTTTGAAAATTACAAATATTACATTGCGCATGTCATGCCACCTTGAAATAGGAACTAAAAAAATGTATTATAGCACTATAGGTTATCGTCATGGAAGGTTAACCCTGGAATGCCCCGTGGGGTTTGTCAAACCCCAATCGCGATTTGGAGTCAGTGTATGTATCATGTTGAATCCCGCACGTTTGGCTCTTCTCGCCCCCTTCTATATCACCCCCCACTTCTTCCCTAAAGGCTTCAGCCTTTTTACAGTTTAGTACGTTTAAGACTTCTGTGTAGTGTAGCACTTTCTTGTGCCTGGGGTTTGACAAACCCCACCGGGGAGTTAACCGCTAGTGATTTTCTCTATAGCAAGTGTTATTTTTGTGGGCGTTCCCACAGTTTTGTTGTTGGCTCATCGAGGGAAATGGCTGAAAACGCAAGTTTTCGGATCCTGAAGACATTAGATCCATGTTGGAATAGTTGGAGGAAGAAGATGTAATATTTTGGCGGAGAAAATTCAAACACGGAAGATAATGTCAAGTTATTTAAGAAGTTGCCTCCGATGAAGAAACGTCAAAAGTGACAGTTTTGGAGAAACTAATTCGAAGTTCCTTCTGTGAACATCATAGATCTTTAAAGTGTTGAGAATGTTGATCCTATTGCTTGGTGCCAATTTCATGTTACCTTTTCATTCTAGTTCTTGGGTTTTGTAAGTGGTATCAACCTACCTACTTCTTGTTTCTTTACACCCATGATAACAGAATAAAAATAAAATTTGATTCAAGTGTAAGTTATTTTCGAATTTTCTAACATTTTTCAAAGTCGGGATTTGACACAGCCCACCGGGGAGTTAAGTGTTGGAAATTTAACCGGGACATTCCAGGGTTAAGTGCGTATTCGGAGCGGTATTCGGTTTCCCTTGAGCTCCGAATAGGATTTTTCTATTCTTACAACAAATAGCATTTTTAGAATTAGCATTTTTCGTGCATGCGCAATGCTCAATTTCTATCCGTAGTTCCTCCCACTCGACAACGATTTGGCGTGGCAAAAACTCCCTAGTATTGTTCTAGGTGCACCATAATTATAGTTTTTTTACGATAATTCTGAAGTTCACACCATGTGCGATTTGAATAAAGGAAAAGAAAATAGTACCAACGTATCTAAAAATGATCGTTTGAATATAAAAATTGAAAGGTACCTATGCAGGTAATAGGTGTATTTTCATGTAAATATGATTACTGTCGTTTTGTTTGGGTTGATATCCAAACCCTTACTGAGACACCTATCTCCTAGCCACTCACTACCACATTGCCACATACTACCACATACTGCAACGCACTGCCGCACATTGCTACATAATGCCACAGACTGCCACACGCTGCCACACACTGCCCCACACATTGCCTCATACAGCTGCACACTGTCAGACACTGCCACACTCTGCCACATACTCTCACAGATTGCCACATACTTCAAATAGGTGATTGGTAGAATGGCCATAAGGTAATAGGTAGTACCTACCTAAACTCCTTAATACTCTTAAATGGATTAAATGACAAGAAATCTCATTGATAAGTTTCAATAGTAGGCCGCAATATTGCCTTTATCACTTTTAATTTATCCTACCACTCTGTAATAACCATGTTAGCATGATTAAGGTGTGCGGTGCATTACTGGGATGAGAACAAAGAAATGATGTAATTTCTTTCTTTCTTCACAAACCATTAATGGTGGATAACGTTATTACTTTCGTATTATTCCATCAATATTCGTAAGATAAATCTCGACAGGCTTGAACGATCTCTTGGTATTGTGACCTGCAACACTGGTTGCAACACTACTAGCAACATTTCGATTTAAATTGAGCTATTTCACAGGCTATAAAGTTGTTGAAAATAAAATTTTCTTCTTGGTAATCAGTTTTGTGGCATTCTCATACCCGCACATTTCTCCAAGTATAGATTTTTCTCAAATGAAGATATTTTATAATGATTAGTTAGGATTATAATCCGTTCGGCCTACAAACTGTAGGAGCCGAACGAAACACAAAAGTTCCAGTCATGCAGCATGATCGTATGAGCGAATTTTCGTAAATTATCGTTCTAAATTATATTACACTGTTTTGAAAATTGAGGACTTTGAGTGAAAATAAAATATTAACTGTCAATTTTATGGAAAATTACTTACTCTGAAAATAATCTACTATTTAAAAAGATATTTTGGATTTTCAACTTATTTGAAGTTTTTATACATATTTTAGCACGTTTCATTGAAATTTAAGTACATTTTTCAGCAAAATTGTGTACATAAATTTTTTAATGTTCTACTTATGGTCTGAAACGGAGTTGTGTATGGTTATGTTTTTTCTCACGCTTGGGATGTCCCCCACTCCCCTAGATCAATTCTAGTTGGTTGTCCCTCTTAAATAAAAAGCCTTGCCTATAAGACATAGCTTCTGAGGGAAGTCCTAAAAACCCAAAAGAATTCCACTTGTAGTTTGTTCATTGTATTGACTGTGAACATATTGTACAATGAATGGCCTCTCAGGAGATTTATGCTGCCGATCGACATATGTTAGCAAAGTGATCGAACCTCATACAGAGAAAGTTCGAGAACCCCTGCATGGAATACAATTTGTAATCGACTTTATTCAGGACTCGCAATAAATCCCACGGAAAATCAACATAATCTATCAAACTCGCATTTCGAGTTTCCGGCTCTCCGGGGGAACCCCAACAGCTTTTGGCCTGTCTTTGGATTTTGAACCTCGGCTACGCGGGAATCCCTGGGTAGAGCGGTTGGGTCGCCCCACTGCGGTGGCCAAATCGAGACTTCGGTGGGGTAGGACGGCCGCCCGCTCCAGTCGCGTTCCGACTATCGAAAGCGTTCGAAGAGTCGCCACCAGCCGCGTACGTGAGCATGAGCAAAACCCATACGATCTACCAGAGACGACCTCAGGTGAGTCACGTACTTTTTGATCGATACGTTCATTTTCGTAAAAATCCTTCGGTTATTATAGCATTTCCAGACCAAAAACAACCTTTTTCCAGACCAAATTAAACTTTATCCAAATCAAATTAAATCTTTTCCAAACCAAATTAAACTTCTCTTTTTTTTTTTCAATCACAAAACTTTCACAATGACCCGCATGAGTATAAACTGAATTAAAATATTGTGTATGGTGACTTAAAATGTGTTTTGGACGTAAGTAGACTTAGAAGAAAAAAAAAAAAGTGCAGTCATGCAGCATGACCCCATGAGCGAATTTTTGAAGAAATCTTCGACATTTCAGTCGCTATTGATCGTGTAGAGAAATTTTAGTTTATGATTTTGATAGACGAACATGGAATCAAATTATTAAAAATAATTAGGAGGTACTCATACTTTATTATTATTAAACTAATCTTGTAGATTAAAAGACGAATGTAGGTGAATATTCATAGATTTCGATGTCCAATGTGGTCAGTGTTGAAGGCAGTTGAAATCTTAACAGTATCCTATCATAACATCAACAGTACGTGGCATACGGGGCGTGCTAGTACGTACATAAATAGAACTTCTTCGTATTTTCATGGCTGATATTTTCTAAGCCTCAGTCAGTATTAAAGCTACATCAAGTCCTAAAACAGTTGAGCGTAAAACATTAAAGAGAGCGACCGAGAGAATCGGAGGCCGGAATATTTCGCAGAGTAAACTCATTAGTTGTGATTACATTTTTCTTCTCTTTTTTTTAACAAGCACCTACTACCTACGTTTCAAACAGCATCGTTCTAGGATTGGTTATACAGGGATACTTCCATAAGAGTAGTTCAAACTGAATTTGGACAATGTTTCATGCATATATTACCGATTTTTACAACTAGCGAACGGCATTATTTCGATTTTTGACTGATTTTTCAACTTTGAAATTTTTGAAAACTTGATACATATTCTTATAGGAAATTTTACGCTGATTCCGAATATAATACATGTTAGTATATGCTGAAAAAATTATTTCGCACAACAAATCGCAAAAAACAGGCTATTTTGAAATTTTTGACTACATTTTTGAAAATTTCAACCCGAAGATGTAATCCGATCATGCTGGCCAACGAACTTGAACTTTCGTTTTGTGTCCTTAACATTTTAAAATTTGTTTGAAGTTTCTAGCACAATTCTACAGGCAGTTATCCTCTGGAATGACACATACATACATACATATATACATGTATACATAATAAAATGCTTTAAACTTCAGAATATGATTCAGAATAGCCTGAAACGGATTTCTGCATAAAACTTTTTCAAAAATTCACATTCTAAAAATTTTGAGGCGAGAGCAATAGCTTAATTTTTTTCAACAATTCGCTAAAATGACAAGCTTATTTAATAATGTAGGTAACTTTTTCTGACAGTAAATTGAGGGTACTCGGAAAGTGGACCGTTTTCGGGATAGTTTAACGTTGATTTCCCGATCTCAAAACGAGATAATTCGACAAAGTTTCCAGGTACGCGAGCATTAGCAAAACCCATACGATCTACCAGAGACAACCTCAGGTGAGTCACAGTACTCAGCACTTTTAAATCGATAAGTTCATTTTTGTAAAAATTCCTCCGGTTATTACTGCATTTCCAGAACAAAATCAACCTTTTCCAGACCAAATTAATCTTTATCCAAACCAAATTGAGCCTTTTCCAAACCAAATTAAACTTAATCCAAACCAAATTAAACATTTTACAAATCAAATACAACCTTTTCCAGACCAAATTAAACTTTTAGAGGTGGGCGGAGTTTGTGTCTCCATGACTGGATGTAAACGATTTAGGAAGATTAAGCATCAGTTCCAGTCTTGGTTAAAAGTTTTTATTGGCGACGTTCAGCCTCTGACTTAGGCCCTATTCATGACAAATTATATGCACAGATACTACACAGGTATATATATTTTTTTTTTTTTCAATCACTAAAAACTCTCACAATGACCAGCTTGAATATAAATTGACTTAAATTATTGTGTATGGTGACTTGAAATGTTATGTTATGGACGTATGTAGACTTGGAAAAAATGACTTTTTTTTGGGCTTCATTGACTCACCCATTTCCAATTGATGTATGTGACTGATGTGAATAGTTAGAGGCCTGGCTGCTCACTAGCAAGCATCTCAAAAATGAAAAGCATTCTAAATGAATGAATGAATGAATAGTGAATTTATTCCGAAGTAAAGCAAAGAGTAAATAAATAGTACAATACAAATACAGTTCAAATACAAATTATTAGAGGTTGATGACTTCAATGGAATATACCCCTAAGCTATAGGGCAGGCCCTGTGCGGCTAGGGGGAGTTCCTTATGAATAACATTGCAGTTTTATTCTTCTTTTACAAGTGTAACACACGGAGAACTAACTCAGCAGGGACTATTAAATTTACCTATTCAGAAAAGCAGAAAAAAAAGAAAAAAAATTAAGCTAACTTTTAACGCTTTAAATATAGACTACTCAGAATTAGTTTACATAAATGCTGGAAAGAGCATCTAAGCAATTTTCAACTCCACGGGAAATCAACCATGAAAAATTTTTCTTTTTATAATTGGAGCGGGAAAAATTTGGTGGGGATCTCATTTCGCCAAGCAATGAGCGGATCAAGAATGGCATGCTATAAAATATGTGTCTGGAAGTGCCCAATAAACGGGTCTTTGGTGCCGGCACCACGGCTTGGGAGGTGAGATGAAGTGGGTATGAAGTATTCTTGGGGATGCTGAAATCAATACTTTTAGCGAAATGCGTCTAGATTAGTGGGACATATAGATCAATATTATGTGTATAGTTTTGTAGTCTGGGTACTCACAAGATTGCATCCCAAAAATTTTTTTTTATAAAATATATATTAGTAGGACAAATAGATCAGAATGATGTTTATGATTCAGTCATCCTACCATAAAATCGTCGCGCTTATTAGTACATTCAGATCCCACTGAGCTTCTCTACGAAAGGCTCGTATATGTAACTGTAATTACCCGAGGTTTCAAATGATTAGTGCTTATCCGCTTCACCAATATTTCTCCCATGTAGTGTATCTTCTATTATGAATTTCTTCCTCTAACTTTGAACAACTGTAAGTCGGAATGTTTTTGTCACGAAAAATGATGGGAGCAAAATTTGTAGGAAATTTGATTCGTCTAGATCCCATCAACTCTCTGAGAGTGTTTTTTTGACCTAATGCGATAATCCATAATACTATGGGGTTAATAAGTTGATACACTTTTTTACCTTTAAATCATCACAGTGCTTTATTGACATAAAGCTTTTCGAAGTTCTTAAATCGGCTAAATACTGGAAAATGGTGTTGCGTTCACGCCACATTAACGGTTCTGGCGCTGCAGTGCCACATCTGATCGGCACCAAAAACAATATAGCGAATATACTTGAGGGAATTAAGCTATTTCCGTGGGTTAAGATCATTTGTGTTTCACCATGCACTTCAAGGTGGGAGTTAGCCTTTGATTACCCTCGAGGTTAGTGTTCCTAGACGTTTTCCGGAGTTTACTTTCAAAATCTCAGGTCCTAAATTGCGGCCTTCATTGCGACACAAACGATCGGACAAAATCAAGCGCAGATCAAGTAAACTGGGGAGACTTCCGCCAAACTTCGTTCCTTGTATTTCCCAATCAGTGCGTCTGCCACATATATTCTGTCACTTCTTCCCCCTTCACCATAACTTCAATCAGCAACTCATTCCCCGCATTCGTAAAATTCAGCTGTATTAGCGAATTTTTGAAGAAAATTAAGCTATTGCTCTCGCCTCAAAATTTGTAGAATGTGAATTTTTGAAAACATTTCATGCAGAAATCCGTTTCAGACTATTCTGAATCATATTCAGAATTTAACGCATTTTTTTATGTATGTATGTATGTAAGTATGTATGTAAGTATGTAGGTAATAAATAAGTACGACAGAAATGACCTGCGGCAAGCGATTTCCGAGCTAAAAGGAGTGGCGACCAATAACATCAAGGTCATGGCTGCGACCTTGTCATGGCGCAGGGTGTGGTGCGGGAAATGCGCCACGGAGTTACTCGAGTTGGGCATCTCGGCGGGAGTACTCCGTGGTATCACCACCCGCGTCCTGAGTGGTTCTTACTTGAACTGGTGGTCGTTTTATGGGGACACTTCCTTTCACCCCATTCTTCCTCCTCGTCCTGAAACTTCCCTTATCCCTAGAGCCGGCGTCGGGTAAACCTGGGCGTCCTCCCCACTTTTTAATTTTATTTGTTTATTGTGTGCCCCCTCCGCCTTTGAGGAGAGTTAAAAAAAAATTTATGTATGTATGTGTCATTCCAGACGATAAGTGTCCGTAGAATTGTGCTAGAAACTTCAAACAAATTATAAAATGTTAAGGACACAAAACGAAAGTTCAAGTTCGTTGGCCTGCATGATCGGATTACATCTTCGGGTTGACATTTTCAAAAATGTAGTCAACAATTTCAAAATACCCAGTTTTTTGCGATTTGTTGTGCGAAATAATTTTTTCAGCATACTGACATGTGGTACTCGTATATTTGGAATCAGCGTAAAATTTCCTATAAGAATATGTATCAAGTTTTCAAAAATTTCAAAGTTGAAAAATCAGTCAAGAATCGAAATAATGCCGTTCGCTAGTTGTAAAATTCGGTAATATTTGCATGAAACATTGTCCAAATTCAGATTGAACTACTCTTATGGAAGTAAGAGTACCTCCTAATTATTTTTAATAATTTGATTCCATGTTTGTCTATCAAAATCATAAACTAAAATTTCTCTACACGACCAACAGCGACTTCTTCAAAAATTCGCTCATGGGGTCATGCTGCATGACTAGACGTTTTTTCTCTTTCCGTCTCTCTCCACAGAACACCTAACTTGAAACCCAATATCACAGTACTGTTCCAAACCGAACCAAATCACCTAAATATTAAAACTTATCTGCTTTATCAGCAGAAAAACATGTCTAGGCTCACTAACCTCGAGGCTAATCAAAGACTAACTCCCACCTTCAAGCGCATGGTGAAACACAAATGATCTTAACTCACGGAAATAGCTTAATTCCCTTAACTCCAAAAGTTTGATATCCCCCATTTTAGCTCTTAGATGGTGAAACCCGCCCTAAGTGTCAGATTTCACAATAAATTACGATGATTCACCGAAGTATGTCACAAACAAATTAATTAGTTTAGAAGTGAATCAGTTTCTCTTTACCTTCTCGATGTTGTTTAGTATTAATTCCTGTTTTGCGTTTGGGTCGATCAACGTAATGAAACAATTGTGTTAGCTGTTGTGATATCATTTGTTTGCTTAGTAATCCACATTTCCATTTGCATTCATATGTAAATTATCATCAATATCTTAAACTTTACGTAGTAGCCACACACATGCGTATGTATTTAAATGGTTGACCTGGCTAAATACCAATATTGCCTCGAAGTCCACCTATAAGTAAGCTAGCACTGTTGGGTTGTTGTTGGGATAACTAACTTCTACCGTTTCCATTCGATTTTGATGAAATTATTGGTCATGTACGGGTAGGGTACCCTATTAATTTCATCACTCAGAAGTGATAGTTTTCAACGCGCATCAAATAGTCATTTTCCCCTGGGATGTCCGTCCGATCTCGCTCAACTTTGAAAGGTGGTTGGGAAATGAAGATGTGTTCGAACCTCATGAGTTTCAACACAGTAGTGCAACTGCACATGCGAACCTCAAATCCTAGTAACAAGCATCAACTGTGTTCAAAGCACCGCGAGTTCATGGACTTTTCGGAACTGGTTCGACACCGAACGAACCTTATGCGTAGTGAATCGTGTTCCAAGCGTTTTGAGTTCAGGAACTCAACACTCGCTAAGGGCCATATCATACGAGCGCTATTGCCGTCGCGCAGATGCCGTCGAGATAGCGCCGGAAAAAGTGTATGTCATACGTGACGGCAAATGCGTCGCGTTGATGCCGTCCCGCCAACGCCAGGTGCCTGTCATACGTAGCGTCTTCCGGGCGCATTAGCATTGACAGGGTCCCGGCGTCACGTGCGCCGCGTCGCTAGCGCGACCGTCCGCGTTGGCAGCGCTCAGCGTCCGGCTAACGCGGACTCGCCGACGGCATTAGCGTCCGTATGACATGCTCCTAAGGTGTCCCCACCGCGTCGGTTTCATGAACTGAGTTCAGTGAGTTCATGAACTTTTCAGGCCTGCTCGGGGGTAGGGTTGAGAACTCGAACTGAAGGAAGCCTTTCTGAACCTTCCGACAATTCATTTCTGTCTGTCTGTCTGTGTGTTGTTTATTGTTCAATTTAATGATGTGCCCCCTCCGCCTTTGAGGGGAGTTTTGCAACAAAAAAAAGTTGTGTGTGTGTGTGTGTGTGTGTGTGCGTATATGTTGTTGTGTTTTTGTGCGTGTGTCCGCAAATCCTTGCAACAAGCTCATTTTCCAGTTTTCATCCGATTCAGATGAAATTTTTGGGGAATGTTTGGGCTAAGGTGTAGACGGTCCCCTATCAGTGTCATTTTTCCTGACTCAATACTTCACTCTGTATGCGAAAACGTAAATTCCATCAAGCACCATTTTCTCACGCTCTTGACGTCCGATCTCGCTCAAATTTGGATGATAGTTGGAGAATAACGATTTGATCATCCCATATCAATTTCAACATGATTGTATCATTAATAAAATGATAAATAAATTATAATAAAATGATTGGCGCATGCGCCGATGTGAAATTCTTGTAACGACCTTTATTTCCACAGTTTTCATCCGATTTTCATGAAATCGTCAGTGAATGCGCGGGTTAAGTTGTAGATTTTCCCTACCTATTTCATTGCTTTACTCATCAGTTCATTCTGCGCATGCTCTATTGTAAATTACTTTGAGTATACCTGATATTTTTATTTCTTAATTGACCATTTATGACGTTTCTCTATTCCGCTGTGGAATTTTTCGAAATCATTACAAAAACTTTCAATGATCTATACATTCATGAAATGTAAACGAGGAAGCTATTTGCCACAACCAACTTGGCAGGCGTTTTTATTTTTTGTTTTATTATAATTATTATTATTATTATTTTTTTTTTTTTTTCTCGCTCTCTTCCTCTTTCCTTTCCCTTTCTCTCACACATACTCCCTAAATCAAGAGTGGGAGACTGAAGAGTTTGAATGTAAAGTCAAATGAGAATATTAGAACCGATTCAATTGCAGTGTGTTGTGCACCTACTGACATTACTGGTTATCGGCGGTGGACAGCGTGCAAAAAACTCCTTTTTTTCTTCTTATTTTTTAACTCACTTTCGTGACAGGAGAGTTGGGTTTTAATTGCGAGTGTAATGTCAACCACTTTCCATCTCAAGGTTTAATGTGGAGGTTTTTTATGCCGTTCTCCCAAGAAAGCGGATTTCATCACATTTATATTGACGTTCTTTTTGCCTGTCAACTTTGGGGTCTGGTAAGTGTGCTGCCGTACTTAGAATAGATCCCGTACCTGACCAAACCCTACATTTGGGAAAATGCGTCTATTAATTTTGATTCGAAATTTCCTGATATTAGCTCTATTTTACGTTGTCTCGAGCTCTAGCAGCACTCATTCCAAAGAAAATTTCTCGCTGAATTGCATGGTGTGGTTGGGAAAACATTATTTTTGTCAAAAAATTGCAAAAAAGGTGTAGAATTTATGAACAAGGCGATTTCCTAGTATCTGGTGCACATACGAGTTTTCTCTTTGAACAATAAGACTACCTAATACGTTTTTTTAATACAAAATTAGTACCGCTCTACGTGGCATTTTATCTCAATCCTAAGGAGAGTTATCTTCTGAACAAATCCTACATTTGGGAAAATGTGTCTCTTGGTTTTTAGTCGAAATTTCCTGATATTAGCTCTATTTTATGTTCTCTAGCTCCAATAGCTCTCATTCCAAACGAAATTTCTCGCTAAATCGTGAAGTGTGGCTGGAAAAACATAATTTTGGTCAGAAAATTGAGTTATCGTCTGGAAGGATATATATATGAAAAAATGCTAAACTCAAGGATTTGTTTCAGAATGTCTCAAAACGGAAGAAAATTGCATTTTAAATTTTTTGGAGCCATTGCAAAAGCTCCATTTTCTACGAAAATTCACTATAAGGGGATTTTGAAGTTCATTATTCTTCCAAAGCCCCAGCCCATAGGAGAATGAAGGACAAACAGGGTGCAGCGCACACTGTATTTTATGGTTGGTCAGGAGCAGTAAAGTAAGACACAAGAGTTGCACTTTTAATATTAACTTTATTAGGAAGAACTCACAAACGGAATGATTATAACTTGATTGAACGATTCGTCATCAGGGAGGCGCAAGGGAGTAGTGGGAGCGAAGGGAAGGGGAGGTTCGAAGGCGGAACTGTAGGTATGAGAGTTGGTGCTCCACGCAGGAAGCGACAAAGACTAAAGCGATGTTAGCGCGACTAGCGGCATCAACTCATAATTCCGCTTCCTACATTATACAACACACTGACAGTGGGAGGGCTTAGATTTTAGAATATTATGGTTTCATTGCTGATGTTCAAGGTTGAAGACAATAAACCAAAAGGAGCGACAGATTTTCTTACTGAAAACACGAATCAAAAGTGGCAAGTTCAAACTTTCATTCATACTAGAAAATGTGTAGGTAATTAAAGTATGGCATTTTACTGATACATGTTACTCGTCTCTCGGAGAAGTGTAGAGTACATCTCATAACTGACGGTTTTTAATCTACTTACTAGTACGTATTAAGGTGTAATCCTCGAATTACAAGGATTAATATTGGTTGATAGCTTAATCCCACCCAGGTTTGGCCTTGGGGAGTTGATTACAAAACCTATTTATCTTATTGTAATTTTGCCCAATAAAAATACTTTCTAGAAACATGACCTCGATGTAGGCGTTCCTATGATAAATATCTATGAATATCCTCGTTAAATAACTCAACGAAGGCGGATACGTTGTATTAAGTCCAATGGTGTCGTCATTCTTCCTCGAAGACAGGTTACGATTCTTTCAGGGACGACATCCTTGGCCGGATCAGTAGCAATACAGGCTATTCATAGCGTTAAAGACACCCTCCATTTTCAATATGCCAAAAAGAGTAGCGTGAAATTTCATAATTGGCCAATAAGAAAAACGAAAAAATTATACTCAATGTAATTTACGTTTGCGCATGCGCAGAATGAACTGATGAGTTGAGAATAATGAAATTGGTATGGGACCATTTACAGCCTAAACCGCGCATTCGCTGACAATTTTATCAAAATCGGATGAAAACTGTGGAAATTAAGGTCATTACAAAGATTTACAAGCATTACAAGTACATTGACGCAAGCGCAGTAGCTATTAATGATACAATCGTGTTGAAATTGATATGAGGTAATCAAGTCATCTTCTTCCAACTATCATAAAATTTAAGCGAAATCGAACGACTACCTAGGGCGTGAAAAAATAGATCATAATGGAATTCACGTTTGCGCATGCGCAGAGTGAAGTATTGATATGGCAACAATGAAACTGACGGGGTACCGTCCACCCCTTAGCCCGCACATTCCCTGTAAATTCCATCCAGATCGGATGAAAACTGTGGAAAATAAGCTCGTTACAAAAATTTCATATTGGCGCATGCGCAGTAACTATTATTGATATAATCATGTTGAAAATGATATAAGATGATCAAATTGTCATCCCCCAACTATCATCCAAGTTTGAGCGAGATCGGACGACTAGGGCG
The DNA here is from genome assembly GCA_030762985.1 of Adelphocoris suturalis. NCBI lineage: Eukaryota > Metazoa > Arthropoda > Insecta > Hemiptera > Miridae > Adelphocoris > Adelphocoris suturalis. The sequence continues at coordinate 50,339,240 of CM061049.1, forward strand.
TGAGAAAATTAAGCTTGGTAGAATTTACGTTTGCGCATGCGCAGAGTAAGGTATTGAGTCAAGAGCGATGAAACTGAGGGGATCGTCTACCCTCTAGCTCGCACATCCCCTGAAAATTTCATCCAAATTGGATGAAAACTGTGGAAAATAAGCTGCTTATACATGACACACGACAAACACACACAGACACATACACAGCCAGAGAGACAAACAGACACGGAACCAAAGTTGTTCAGAATGGTCTAAAACGTGAAATGCGAGTGGAAGTTTTGATTTTTTTGACCAAAAATTTTTTTTCTCTCGAAAGTGAAAGCAATGCTTCCGCTTCCGTTAGGTAGACTCGGAAGCAAAATTTGAAAATACAACCTAGGTATCCATCTACAAACCTGAATTGCAAAGTTGAAGTGGGCATAGGATAAAAAATTCTTTTTTTTTTTTTTTTTTTCTTCAAAATGGATTGTGGAATTTTGATTAAATTTGCTGGAGTTACTATTTTTAATTTTAAAAAACTAATGTGTGTGTACAACAGTATGTGTTGTTTATCTTGAGATACGCCATTACTCATTTCATATCCAGATCGGATGAAAACTGTGGAAAATAGGCTTGTCACAAGGATTTTATATTGGCGCATGCGCAGTAGCTATTAATGATACAATCATGTTGAAATTGATATAAGATGATCAAATTATCATCCCCCAACTATCATCCAAATTTTAGCGAGATCGAACGACTGGGGCGTGAAAAAATTATGCTTGGTAGCATTTACGTTTGCGCATGCGCAGAGTGAACTATTGATTTGGCAGCAATGAAACTGACAGGGGACCGTCATTTCCTAGCCCACACATTCCCTAAAACTTTCATCTAGATCGGATGTAAACGGTGAAAAATAAGGTTGTTACAAGGATTTCATATTGGCGCATGCGCAGTAGCTAATAATGATACAATCAAGTTGAAATTGATATAAGATGATCAAATAGTCATCCCCCAACTATTGTCCAAATTTGAAGGAGATCGAACGGCTAGGGCGTGAGAAAATGATGCTTGGTAGAATTTACGTTTGCGCATGCGCAGAGTGAGGTATTGAGTCAAGAACGATGGAACTGAGGGGATCGTCTACCCTCTAGCTCGCACATCCCCTGAAAATTTCATCCAAATTGGATGAAAACTGTGGAAAATAAGCTGCTTATACATGACACACGACAAACACACACACAGACACATACACAGCCAGAGAGACAGACAGACACGGAACCAAAGTTGTTCAGAATGGTCTAAAACGTAAAATGCGAGTGGAAGTTTTGATTTTTGTGACCAAAAATTTTTTTTCTCTCGAAAGTGAAAGCAATGCTTCCGCTTCCGTTAGGTAGACTCGGAAGCAAAATTTGAAATTACAACCTAGGTATCCATCTAGAAACCTGAATTGCAAAGTTAAAGTGGGCATAGGATAAAAAATTCTTTTTTTTCAATTTCTTCAAAATGGATTGTGGAATTTTGATTAAATTTGCTGGAGTTAAAATTTTTAATTTTAAAACTAATGTGTGTGTACAACAGTATGTGTTGTTTATCTTGAGATACGTTATTACTCATTTCATATATATTAGTAATAAGTATATAAGTTTATTAGTAATAAGTAATCATTCTTGCAATTTTGTTGCAGTTGGAACCCCTCCCATCTCCGTACGCCATATTAAGCTCACGTCATCGATTTACAATTCTAAAAGTAAGTAGATACCTCCAATCAACTATTTTATCTAAACATATATAATTATTTATTCCAAAGCACATATACGAGCATTTATCTAGGCTACTCTTGCTCTTGCTACATAATTTCTCACTTTAAATTGTTAAAACCTCATGGAATCGTGAGAAATGTTCGACATTGATGCAGAAACCTTATCAATTTTGTGCTCTCACTTCCAAAACATTAAATACAAATAGGTATTCGTATTGGTAACTATCATTTTTCACGGAGGTACTAGTATGAGGGTGGAAGTTAGGCGGCTTCTTCCTGTATATATTTTTATTTCTTAAGAACTAGTTTAGCCTATAAGAGACCTCTTCAGGTGCTACAAGGTTAAACAATATGTTTTTTATTATATATATACAGAGGGTTGTTCATATTGTATAGTTTACTACCTAGATGGTAGGATTGTGTACTAACTAGATTGTGTAAAAATACCTATAAATTATGGGGAAATTAACAGCTATGCAGGACTTCACGTGTCTTTTCAAGATTGGTAAGACTCTCCACCTCTGTCACTTATACAGGGTGATTCCCTCGCAGATGCAAAAAAAAATTTGGGTGAAACTACATCAAAAATGGAGCAAAATGCCGCCAACTGCATATTTTCATCTCAATCCGTTCTCGAGATATGATTTGAAAAAACCTTTAAACCTGAAAAAACCTTTAAAAAATCATATCTGGAGATTGGATTCAGATAAAAATATGCAGATGGCGGCATTTTACTCCTTTTTGGATGTAGTTTCACCCAATTTTTTTTTTGCTTTTTTTTTGCATCTGCGAGGTACCTAATCACCCTGTATATGCAACTCACTAAACCCCATCACATAACTTTCTATTTAAACTTAATATTCATCATTCCAGACTTCTCTCAGGCCCCCATATAGAAGTACTCTAGCCGACAAAATTAAATCTTCTGCAAAATTTGACGAAATACAGCGTTGTATGGATCATGTTCTACCCTAACTGTAAGTACGCTTCTACCATCGAGTTAGTACATTAGTATAATATGAACAAACCTCTGTATATCTACCATAAAATACCATATTGCTTAACCTTGCAGCACCTGGAGAGGTCTCATATAGGCGACACTAGTTGTGAGTAAATAAATAAATAAATAAATATATATATATATATATATATATATATATATATATATATAAGAACTTGAGGTTGAGAATTGACCAAGCTAGTCTTTGTGTAGAGTTGTTTATTTACCTACGACGTTTTGGTCCTGGAGCAGGACCCTATTCATGTAGATAGGTAGTTTGCAATTTAGTTCTTCATAAGGAATAAAGTGATGATTGCATTGAATTTTGTTGATAGTCAACAGTCAACATTAACACTTTGAAATTTTCATTTCATTCATTTCAAAGTGTTAATGTTGACTGTTGACTATCAACAAAATTCAATGCGATCATCACTTTATTCCTTATGAAATAGGAAAAAAATCATTTTTTTCCTATTTCAAAGTGTTAATGTTGACTGTTGACTATCAACAAAATTCAATGCAATCATCACTTTATTCCTTATGAAGAACTAAATTGCAAACTACCTATCTACATGAATAGGGTCCTGCTCCAGGACCGAAACGTCGTAGGTAAATAAACAACTCTACACAAAGACTAGCTTGGTCAATTCTCAACCTCAAGTTCTCATATTTGACTAGTCAGAAACTCACCACAATATATATATATATATATATATATATATATATATATATATATATATATATATATATAAAAAGGAAGAACCGCCTAACTTCCACCCTCATACCAGTACTCCCCCCGTGATTATATACGAAATTTCTGCTGTTGAAGAGTAGATACTTTCATTCCAATGAATCTTGAAAATGCTGTTATCATTCACATCAACATCAACCAGATTCGGTAAAATGAAAATAGCTGTTAATAATATGGCTTAGTTGCTTGACCGCTAGGTGATGATTAACACAGTTTTAAGGTCAGAATAATAAAATTCAGATCTTCAAAGCCAATGTTTCGATGTATTTATACATCATCATCAGAGCTACAACAAGACGAGATTCCAAAAGTCTATTAATTGAACAGCTGTTGTTTGACACGTTAAATTATGACCAATAGAAAAATTAACAGTAAATATACATATATATAGTATTAAGTACATACCTTGGAGAATTTAGGCAGGTATCTACAAAGTCATTTCGTACATACATTGACTAGTAAAACACGTGACTAATTGAAAATTGGTTGAAAACCCCCACTTCTTAAAGTAATGTACACGTTAGTTATGGACTAGCAGTTATTTTTAATTTATCACATGTTCCACTAGTCAATGTATGTACATGACATGAATCTCATCTTGTTGTAGCTCTGATGGTGATGTATAAATACATCGAAACATTGGCTTTGAAGACCTGAATTTTATTATCCTGACCGACTCTCGAGATCCTAAAACTGTGAAAATAGTTATTCATGGGGGTTTTGTATGCGCCATGGTCATCCCGTGATGATACCGTAGGATCACATGTTTATTTTCGTACATTTGACTATCACAATATTAGGTACTTATTATCTAACTAAAATGATCGGTACGCCAAAGTTCGTAGTTTATTGAAATTATTGCAATGAAGTTGAGGGATAGCGAGGGGTGGTAAATAATTCAAAAACTCTTCTACGCCGACGTTTCGCTATATTTGTATAGCATCTTCAGAGCTTAGTAGTGGAGCAGGAAATATTTTAAATCCTCATTGCACGTTATACATTCCTTGCTGGAAACATTGCACTGGTACACTATTTTCATACATGCTAATTGGAGACTGTTTATCATAATAGAAACTAGATAATTATGATGAAAATTATTAAATTAAAAGAGGATACATATCATATTTCATACTTAAATTAAAAGAGGATACGTATTGCACAGAAAAATGCCACGTGCAATATATATCCATATTTTTGTATACCCATAGTGTATATGTATCTATGCAATATTTATCCTATTTAATAATTTTCATCATAATTAGGTATCAAGTTTATTTATTACTAGAGGCCTGTTCGTAATCGACTAATCTAGTCCGTATAACAGTAGTAGGTACCTAACAGGAACTCAGCACATTATAGTAACGATATAATCGGTCAGCGAAGTAATTCACAATTTCAAAGATCGTTCAGAAATAAACTCTCCTAGATGTTAGTAACTACACTACGTTTCTTACTTACCGTGGCAACTGTTGTTACTGCTACAGCCTAATAAACAGAGAGTCTCCCTATCAAATTTCAACTTACTAGGGTGAACAGGAGAAAACTTTTCTGATCAGCTCACTCAGCTGATCAGAAAAGACCCCATCACTTCACTCGTTTCTTAATGTCCCAGAGAGTCTACCTATCAAATTTAAATTTCCTACAGTGAACAGGAAAAAACTTAGCTCACTCAGCTGATCAGAAAAGACCCCATCACTACGTTTCCTACTTACCTCACTCAGCTGATCCTACAGCGAACAGGAAAGAATTTAGCTCACTCAGCTGATCAGAAAAGACCCTACCACTTCGTTTCTTACTTACGGACACTTTTGCAACAAACTTGGGGCCGTGCTGATATAAAGACCGTTCGGAATTATACATAAGCTAAGTTCTTCACTTTCAATTTCTTTGTTCAGAAATAACTCTCCTAGATGTTAGTAACTACTTACCGTGAATTGATGGCAACTGTTGTTACCGCCACAGCCTAATAAACAACTCTCGTTGATAAGGACCGCCTAGAACACGATCAAGGCGGGTATAGAGACGAACGGCGACACTTTTGCAACAAACTTGGGGCCGTGCTGATTCGAATGAGCAGTCTAACACTAAAATCGGACCGCGAAGTTCTTCACAATTTCAAAGACCGTTCGGAATTATATATAAAGATTATTTATTATTATTCATAATTATAAACAGTCTCCAGTTAGCATATATGAAAATAGTGTACAAGTGCACAATATTTTCTGCAAGGATTGTATAACGTGCAATGAGGACCTAAAATATTTCCTGCTCCACTACTAAGCCCTGATGATGCTATACAAATATTTCGAAACGTCGGCGTAGAAGAGCTTTTGAATTATTGACCAACCCTCGCTAACCATTAACTTCATTATCACACAAGTGGTTGAGAAAACTAACATAATGGAATTATTACATTAAAGATAAAGTTACCATTGTCAGTTTAGAGGTCGGAAGCAATTGTTTTGGTTATCAGAAGAGTGAGTGGTAAAGCTATCGCGAATATCCCGTATTAGTCACTGCAACGATTGTTTGAAACAAGAGCCTGAAGAACAATAAAGGATGATTACGGATCGGCGAATTGATTTTGAGAATCGTGTAGGCATGAATTAATAGAAATCTTGTGCTAATAATTTCCATCATGATTTAAGTACTAAAATGTAAATTTACTGTTAAATATTAAAAATAAAGAAAGAGAAAAGTAACACGAAGTAAACAAAAAATTTTTTCTTTTTTTTTCAGATCATATTTAAATATATTATGCAATATTAAACCATAGATTGATATCGTATTTCTAATCTCTGTAGAAATAATCACTACCGCCCGTCATATCAAAGTTGGATGGTTATCAAGGATTACGCTGAGATAGTGAGCCGTTGCATCGTGTTATTGCCAACATAGATTTCGAATAATTACGATAACAAGTCGTTGTAATGAACCAAGAACAAAAAAAGCTGCAAATTATTACACAATGGTATATTGTTTCTGTGTTAGATTCCCCTTATAAGCAGATCATTGGTCTATAATTATTAAATCCCGTATGTAATATATGATCAGAACATGGCGCATCGTGCCTTTGAGAAGGGTTCACACTTTTACAGTTCCAAGACCCCGCAATTTTACGCTTCACAGTAAAGATGTTTAAAACAGTCATGCAGCATGATCGTATGAGTGAATTTTCGTAGATTATCGTAACATTATATTGTATTACTTTTGTGAAATTTGTGCATTCCGAGTACAAAGAAATTGTTAACCACCAATTTAATGGCAAATAAACTCGTTCCAAATCATATTGTACGAATAAAAACAGATTTTGGATGTTTAGCAATTTTTCAGTTTTTCAATCGATTATTCAGCAAATATTAAAAAAATTCAAGTACATTGTTCACCATAATTTTGTGAATACATTTTTGAATGTTTCAGTTCATCGTCAATAAACTTCTTTCGACTAAGATTCTGATAAAAATATAAATTCAACAGTTTTTAGACGTTTTCAGTCATTTTTAGTGATTTTTTTAGCACATTTTTTGAAATTTGACCAATTTAATGTGCTCAAAAAGTGTTGTCCAACGACCTCATCCTTTCTTTTGAAATGCTTGATTTTTTGGCGAAAGAACGAAGTTTTTATCTCAATTCTATCGAGAGTTATCGTCTGGAATGACACATACATAGGTATATATATACAAATAAAAAAGCGTTAAAATCCAGGAATCATTTCAGAATGCCTCAAAACAGATTTCAATGAAGAAAATTTTTGAAAATTTCTATTTTAAAATTTTTGGAGCCATTGCAATAGCTTTATTTTCTAAGAAAATTCGCTAAAAAAGGGAAAATGATAACGGGGTAATTCACGTTAGCGCATGCGCAGAATGGAGTGATGATTTGAGAAAAATCAAATTGGTAGGGAACAATCTACAGCCTCAGAAAATGATGCGATCATGTTGAAATTAATATGGAATGATTACCATTGTCCCCGATCCATGCACCAAATTTGATAGGTCAAATGATTTGTGTAGTTTTGTGGTCTGGGTGCTCGCAAGCTCGCATCTCAAAAATACATTACATCAAGTAGTCTATCCCTTAGTAAAATGCAGATTATTTAGACCAATTGATCAAAAGTATGATTTAAAACATTTATAATAATGGAGTTTAAAAATATGTTTCGGAAGTTGGATTCGAATGCAAAAATACACTGCCATGGAAATGGCACATGAGCTTCCTCGTGACCTTCACAGTACGTCACCATTAAATTCCAGAAAACTAGAAACGACCGGTTCTGGCACCAGGAAATTAATAAGGTGGGAAATTGGAAGCTGAATGGTACATATGATAAATGATTCGATCATGACGGAACTGATAGGGGACCATGTAGAGCTATACCCGCACGATCCCTAAAAATTTGAAGAAAATCGCATCAAAATTGTGGAAATTACGGCTGTTGCAAGGACCGTAACAAGAATATTTCGTTCACGCATGCGCAGAGCGTACCGCTAATGCAATTATGATGATTGTCTTATGGGACCTCAAGGGACCTTACCCACATCATCCCTGAAAATCTGAAAGAAATCCGTTCAACATTGACCGAGTTATGACCGTCACAAGGAATTCACGTTAGCGCCTGTCATAATGAAGTTGACAGGGGACCATCTAGAGCTTACCCCGCACGATCCCTGAAAATTTGGTTAAAATCGGATCAAAATTGTGGAAGTTATGGCTGTCACAAGAAAATGTGGACGGACAGACAGACACGGAACCAAATTTGTTCAGGAGGCTCTGAAACGCAAAATGCGAGTGGAAATTTTGATTTTGGAGCAAAAAAAATGTTTTCATTTCGAAAGTGAAAACAAAGCTTCCGTTGCCTTGCAGTCTCGGAAGCAAAATATTGGCCAGTGGGATCGAACGCGGGTCATAAAACTTTGAAGTTTGTTATGATATCCACTACACCACGAGGAATAGCAATTATTGAATAAACACAGAACTTAGCCACCCATAAGGGAGCTTATTTCCATTGTAAGTTGGCGCTAGTTGAAATTCAGGTCGGCAGGGGCGCGCACAGCGGAACATGTTGTGTTTCTATCTCTCCATGCTCTAACCTTTGTGGTGACACTCCTCTTCGCTCTTGTTATTTTTTAGATGTCAAGGTTGCGTTCATGAGGTGAACGTAAAGAGCTCCATTATTCGTGGGCTTCAACGTGGAAAATATTAGGACCGCGAGTCAATATTTGTCAATATGAACGTTAATTGATGTAGTTCAGATTGATTCCTCAACGGTCCCATTAACCTACCCAACTCACATATCTCACGTTTTGATATCACTCGTCAGGTTATTTGCTTTTCTAATTCAGAATGTCAAAATATGGACCTACCTTAATTGGTTCTTAAGAATTGTTTATACAACTCGTACAGCATTCGTAAGGAAAATAAATAAGAATCTCTTAAAAAGTGTTTAAAATTTTTTTTTCTAATTTACAAACATTTATTTCCCCATAGAATTCTAGTCAGGCCTAAACCAAGCCTCTAACCGTAACGAACTAAATCACTCGCGACGAAGTTGTGGAAACCCATTTCAAAACGGAAGTTAGTGAAAAACGTTGTCTATTTCCACAAAAAATAAAGAGTTACAATGTTAAATCGATTTCGACGATTAGACCATCAACAATAACAAACAATAACAAAACACACATTAGAAAGGACACAGCTTATATTGGCTCAGGTGGTGGAGATTGAATCCCATCGGTCGAGAGAAAAGACTGGGGGTAAAACCAATCAAGTGCAAGCAAAGTGAAGGGGTATTATAGATTATCAGATGAAGTGAAAGAAGAGGAAGAATTTCTGGTTTCAACAGTTTGGAGAGATAATTCCAAGCTTTATGGAAATGGACTTATCAGAGGTGAAATATATTGAGGGATATCCTCATTTAAACATTTACCAGATCTGTCACCTTTAATAATTTCGAACTTTTCCTTTCCTTTCTCTCGACCAATGGGATTCAATCTCCTTTTACCTGTGCCTATAGAAGCTGTGTCCTTTCTAATGTGTGTACAGTTATTGTTTGTTAATGATGATGGCCGAACCGTCGAAATCGATTTAGCATTGTAACTCTTCATTTTTTGTGGAAATAGACAACGTTTTTCAATAACTTCCGTTTTCTCTAACCGTTGCCTACATACCTCCCCAGTATGTTACCTCCGGTATCGACTCGTGCGTCTAGCGAATAGAATTTTAGATGCCAACACTGGTCTGGTTGTTTTTGGCGATTTTTTCTATTTTTACAGGATTTAAGCGAGATTTGCGCCTGAACACGAAGCTAGATAATTAAAATTCGGTTACATATTCGGATTCAGCACCCCGAAAACCATAAAGTATGGTGGTTAAACCTGGAATTACGATGCAAAACTTTAGTTGTGAGTTTTCAGATTACTGAACATGAGATAAACAGGCATAAGTATACTTTCCGAAACCATACCGAATTCATAGTTGAACAAGGACAGGATCAGGAGAATCTAATGTGATCAGTTAAATCATCATGATTTATTACTATTACCCCCTCCCTTCACCTTTTTCCATAATGAAATTTGAAACTCTGATATACGATCCGAAACTAAACAAAATTCATGGTTTAAAAAAAATCAATAAATTCAGAGGAGAATTGTTAAAACACCATGATTTATCAGTATCCCCCCATTTCCCCTTTAAAATTATGGAGTTTGAAACTTCTAAAATACGTTTCAAAACTATGTAGAATTCCTAATGGAACAAACTGAAAGTCACGAAAATCGGTCGAGATTCGTAGTTCAGGCAGCGCTTGAAAGAATCGGTATTATCCCCCCCCCCCACCAAGACAGCAAATCCGAAATTCCTAAGGTTCGTTGTACAACTAGACTAAAATTCGAACCAAATAAGAATCACAAAAATTCAAGCGCTCTGAAATACAAATGCTTGCATACGAGTCTGCAACACATTGGGACATTTTTATGTGTGTTATCTTATTGTTTTTATTACTAGGCAGATCTCACCCGTGCATTGCACGGCGGGGCGTACAGATCAATTAAATGGGCTATAAGAGAAACCGCCCACCCGTGGGTACTTAATTGAATTCGCTATCGTGTTGTCTCATTGCGCTCCGACACCCGTGGGTACTTTATTGAATTCGAGCCAGGCTACATCACCTACCCCCATGCAGACTCGTATGCAAGCTCTAAGAGCCACTCAGCTGATCCGGACCCTGGGCATCGTCAAGTAAATGTCCTAAAGAGCCGAAATTACCTATTAAAATTATTTAACCACCGCTTCACAAATCAAACCGTTCTCGCAATATTTGGATCACCTGCTATGAATCAAATCATCGAAACACCAGCTCAATGAAATCATCAGAAATTACCAAGCGGTGGCAATCATGTTCACAATATCAATTATTGAGAATGATCACCTGAGTGTACACAATTATTCAAATAACCTTGCTCATAACTCAGCTTGTTGGCCACGCACTTCGCAGTAGTTAACATAATATGGTTGGATAAATCGAGAGCTTTCGAACGAATGGTCAACGAATTTTGTGGGATGAAAAACGACGAAGTACCATTTCCCTAGCAACGACTCGGTTGTAAGCGGAAATCATCAAAATATTTTCGTGAGCAATTTTCCGTGACTTTTTTTAGTTTATGTGCCATAGCAAAGACATAAAGAAAACAGTTGATTGTTCTCTACGCAACACAGTGAGTCTATTTTATTTATTGGTATCGCGTGAGCAAGTTTTCGTGACGATTTTTCAGTTTATGTGCCAAAGCAAAGACATGAAAATGTCAAAATCGGTTGAGAATGTCAAAAATTTGTCGAACAACCCACGTTTTTTCGGCTTTACCCCCTCCATTCCCCCTCTCTTGTCATGAAATTCGAAATTTCCTACGTTCGTTGCACAACTAGACTGAGATAAGGATCGAACAAAGAAATAATCTCAAAAATAGGTTGAGAATTGTGGCCTGGTCAGCATCGACAAAATTTAGCACACACATACACACACACACACTCATTCACTCACACACACACACACACACACACACACACACACATGGTTTTTGGTTTATTATTTCCAATAATAAGCTTATGTGATCGTATAGCAAAAAACTTTTATAACCCCCCCCTCAAACTTGTCACTTTACGTTTCAAGGTGCGTAGAATCTAAATTTAAAATGTCCGTCCGCCGTCCGGGCCATAAAAGGCCTTAGAATTGACTTAAAAAATCTGTTCTTTCGCACATAGACTCCACTTGGGGTCTAGTTGGTCCTAACTTCTCGCCAGCTCGATCGCTTCACATCCATGGGTGCTAAGAGCCAAAAATTGGTGAAAAAGTGTCTTTTTTTGTGTATATTTCAAGTTGTATAGAAATTGGAGATTTATGAGTGAAAAGAAAATGTTAGCTATTAATTTTATGAAAAAAAAAAAAAAGTATTCTAAATGATACTCTTCTATTCAAAAAGAGATTTTGGATTTTAGGCTATTTTTTGCAATTTTATAGATTTTTTAAAACAAAATTTAATGAAGTTCAAGTTTTTAGCATAATTTCGTACATAAATTGTTGAATGTTCTATTTCATAGTTGATAAACTTTATTTGACCAATCTTATGCTAAAAAATATCAATTTAACGATTCTTAGCCATTTTCAGTGATTTTGTCAGCACATTTTTTGAAATTTGACCAATTAAATGATATTAATATACAGTATAGGTAACACTTTCATGTGTTGGAAAGATGACTTGGTAATAAATTGTTTTTTTTTATCAACTATATTAAAAAGCGTAAAATTGTGAGGTTCCGCTGCTGTTATGGAATGAACCCATTTGTGAGGTCCGAAGCTCCGAGTTCCGATACTATAAGCGGCGTTTAATAATTATGGACCAGAGATCTACGTAGAAGGGCTGTCTAATACATAAATAATAAACCTTTGTGTAATAATTTGCAGCGTTTTTTTCAGGATTCGGTCTTAGAATGGTCTGAAACGGATTTGTATACAGTTTTTTTTTTCTCGTGATTGGGTTGTCCCCCACCCTCCTGGATCAATTCCCATAGGCGCCCCTCTTATTTACGAAGCCTTGCCTATAATACATAGCTTCACAGGGACGCCCTAAAAACTTGGCCCAGGTTATAGGTGGACGAGAAACTCCGTACCCACGTCCAATCACAGAGATTTCAATCGCGTTGTAATTGACCGCGAAAGGCATCAGCCTTGCGAGCATCTACCGCACGATATAACGATGTTTCGTAATGTAAACTGGAGGTACCCACGTCCGGTTCGACGTACAAATGCAAAGTGCCTGCGTCACCTGCCAATCAGGCCGGCGAGCGAAGCTTGCAAAGCCGGTAATTATACCCCCGATCGAAGGCTCGTCGAAGGTCAACAATCCCCGCAATGTTCTCCACCTGGCCCAGGACCTACCCGGGAACTAGTTTGAACAGACTTCGAAAATGCGCGATTTCGGCGTCTAATACTCTCGTGGCTTTTTTTTTCAGGCTCGTCAAACGGGATTCAAAGAACTGAGTCCTACCCAAGCAAAAACTCTTCTTTTAAAAACTGGTTCAGAATTTTACGGTAAGAGATGACGCAGTTAGGTTTTGTTGAATAGTTTTCTCGAACCTTCCTGCGTCATTAAACTCTTTCAAATAGCGGTCCACCCAATCCTCGCAAAAACTTGGATTCCAAAGAAATATATTAGTTATTAACACAGAATGTGTTTTAGCCTTGGTATCTCTAACCGAAAACAAAACGTTCTGTGTTAACGGAAATGTGTTGCAACAATTTACTGATGATTTCTGCTTACAACCGAGTCGATGCTAGGGAAATGGTACTTCGTCATTTTCATCCCACAAAATTCGCTGAACATTCGTTCGAAAGCTCTCGATTTATCCAACCATATTATGTTAACTAGGTACTGAGAAGTGCGTGGGCAACAAGCTGAGTTATGAGCATGGTTATATGAATAATTGTTTACACACTGGTGATCATTCCCAATAATTGATATTGTGAACAGATATCTAGTGATAAAATACACTGCAAAATCTAAAGGTGGGTTCACACCTTTCCGGAATTGCGGAAATGCCGCAATGGTTGGTCATAGTGGAGGGGAGTGCGGAATTGCGGCAGGCCGTTCACAACCATCCGGTTGTGCTATCATCGCGGTATCATTGTTTGTGTCTTCTATTACCATTGCATTTCCCCAACAGACCTATTTCCTCCAGAATTTTCTCCAACCTATCACACATTTCACGGAAATCATAGCTCCATAAACAATGTTGAATAATGAACTCATAAAAAAATCATGAGGGCATACAGAAGAAATTGTTATGTATGTACATTAAAAACTGCAAAGGCGACGTCGTTTTGAAATGAGACCGTTGGGTCCTTTCATCAACTGCTTATCCCAAGATAACATAATATTTCTACCCGAAAATCTGTGTAGGTTGGCGCATTACAAATCATTTATGCATTGAAGCACCATAAGAAGTACTTACTTAACGTAGGTAATCTGTCCATTTCGTAAGGACAAGTAGTATTTCTATATTCTTCTTCGTTTTGTAAAAGTGTTATCTCTTCTCAAATAACTACTTATTCGAAAAGCAGAAAATTGTTAATCAATAATCAAAGAATGTCTCAAAACACAAATGGAATAGGATCTTTTGAAAGGAAAGTTGATTGTGTCAACCAAAATCAGTACCTACATCCAACTCGGCCTCATCTGCATAAAACCGTGTTCAATTTGAGTGTTTTATTTATTCATTATTGTTATTCTTATACACAAGCGCTACAGAAATATATTTTCTATAAATGAAATCAAAATTCGAGGATCGTAAATGCACTCGACCACAGCCATAAAACAAGATAACCAAAACAGCTCTTCCGACTGGCACTAGCCAATCAGAAAGCCGAACGCATTTACGGATTGCCGCATTTCCGCAATTCTGGATGAATGTGAACCCACCTTGAGTCATCCTTAAATGTACGTTTCACAGGTTTATGTGAAACGCGTGAGCTAAAACGCATTCTGTGTTTCAATAATTTCATTCGAAGTATGTAAATAGAGGTAACCGGGGGTCTAGGGTACCTTTGAGTACTAATTTGTTGCGGGTTTTTTTTTTTTTTTTTTTTTAATGTTGAGGTCATTAGATCTATACTCGAGTTCTCGAGTTTGCTCTTAGTAATTATATATTCAATCGTTATTTTCCTGTGTATTACTTTAGTCAGTGTAAACCCCCCTGAGCTAAGACTTATAAATAGCAAGTGATAATACGAGTATATAATTAGGATTAAGGTCTCGAGATGAATACATAAATAAATCACAGTAGTGGGTTCAAAATAATCATAAAACACAGTAGTCTGGGCACATGCGCACACGTTAATTTATTATTTCGTCAATTTCTTACCTATCATCTAATGGTCCGATTTGATTCAAACTCGGGGATTAGATGGGTATAAGTTCCAGAAAAATTCCCTATGAATTATATCGCTATTGGTGGAGTAATAGCTATAGCGCATGCCCAAAATTAAATTAGCTCCTAGACGTTCTTCTATAAATTTCATTGCCGTTGGATTAATAGCAGTCTGTGCGCATGCGCAAACATTAATTTCTTATAACTATTTATAATTTCTTATCTCTTATATTATTTATTTCTTCAACTATTTCTATATGTCCATGTTACAATATGTGAGGAAGCTATACTGGCCACCCAACTTGGCATACTTTTTTTTCATACTCCGTATGAAATGACGAAAAAACAGAATGTGTTTTTGCGTGTTTAATGTTTTAATTTTACCTCATTTTAAAATAATGATGTGTAAGAAATAACTTTGAGTCTAGTAATCTTAGTGACTGTAGCTAATTATAAGCGAAGGTTTGCAACAAAATTTATCAGTATCGTATGTCGTTTTTTCCATTACATTCCTACGTCGGTTTTTAACAAATTGGTCATCGCAAAAACACATTCTGTGTTAAAATGTATACACAATGAACTGGAACATTCAGACATTTTCTTACAAAAGTTTTGCTCAAAATATACTTAGGCTGCATCAAAATGAGCTTTAACATCAATGAAAACTTCAAAAAATTGATTAAAATCCGAAAACAATATATTATATAAGTGTATTATACAGTAAAAGATGTTCACCATAGATGTGTCTAACATTTGTGTGCATTAAAATCTTAAATTTCGAAAAATAACTCATAAACGACTTAAATAATGCAATAAATTACGAAACTTTTCTCATTGGACAACTGGTGGAAAGAGTATCTAATTAACCCATGTCCTGCCGCTCACTGCCCTCATCAAATTGTACAAAACTATGAGATTAGGAAAAGTGTCGTAAACAGAAGGTATCTAACGGAAAGGATAGGTACTTTAAAATCGTTTTCTTTCGACCTAGTTTATGGATGCTGTATATCTAAACCTGCATCACCTGAAATCTAAGAATGTTGCGTCTAACTGGAAAACATTAGCGGTCGCTTGTAGTTTGTACGTAATCATGCGGTCGTGAGTTGCTGAATCGCTCACGTAATCACCGCTATCAGCAAGTACGTGAGGCGTCGAGAACTCTTTTCTTAAAGTAGGTAGCTAATCTGGCAGACAACCGTTTTCTTTTTAGCGAATTTTCGAAGAAAAAATGAGCTATTTAGATGACTTCAAAATTTTTGAAAAAGAGGAGGGGAGGGGGAGGGGACCCCCTAAAAATCCGTTTCATTCATCAAAGAACTCAATCCTAGATTTTAACGGTGGTATATATATATATTTATAATTATATATATGAAGTGTGAAGTTATTGACTGGTATATATAGCATTTCCAAGCCAAATGAAACCTTCTACAAGTCAAATGAAACCTTATCCAAACCAAATGAAACTTTTTCCAAACTAAATGAAACTTTTTCCAAACCAAATGAAACCTTTTACATATCAAATGAAACCTTTTCCAAACCAAATGAAACCTTTTCCAAACCAAATGAAACTTTTTCCAAACCAAATGAAACCTATTGAGAAAATGAGTGAGGCTCCAAGTACACTACCTTATTCCTTATTCCCCTGTGCTGAATCCAGTGGAAAAAGGCCTTCTCAAAAATAAAATGTCACGCGAGGAACATTCTGAGCGAACCGGATGAAAACCACATTTTGACGCGAGTCATTGATTATAGACTGCAACAGCAACTGACTCATACAATTATGTGATGGACATAATGATGCAGTTGCCTCGAGCCGCCACCGGTAGTGACTTACATTGACTGATTGAACCTCTAAGACTGAATTTCTGAAATTTTGTAATATATATTATTTATCTACGATTGTTTACTTTACAGAAATACACTACGTTTGGGAAAAGTTTCATTTGGTTTGGAAAAAGTTTCATTTGATTTGGAAAAAGTTTCATTTGGTTTGGAAAAGGTTTCATTTGATATGGAAAAGGTTTCATTTGGTTTGGAAAAGGTTTCATTTGACTTGGAAAAGGTTTCATTTGACTTGGAAAAGGTTTCATTTGGCTTGGAAATGCTATACGTAATAGAGGTGGTTTGCTTGAGGATCAGTCATGAGATTTTGGTTTGCCAATTTTTCGGTAGAGTATATTACAATTCTCAAGGCCTAGGAAAAATACATCAAGATATAGGATTTCATCTATGGTTATGTACATCATATTCAAAGGATATGGTTCTTAAATTAGAATTATTGTGTAATTACTTAGGTACATGGAGTAGTATACAGTTCAGTTTTTGTTCACAAGTAGCACAAACTTATTAGAAATTTGGACAGAGTTAGATATTATATATGCTGTACTGTTAGCTCGAGAGCTTTCTACATACTGACTATTGGCTTGGCCGAAGGAATTCTAAGCCAATAGTCAGTATGTGGAAAGCTCTATAGCACATTAAATTGGTCAAATTTCAAAAAAGTGCTGAAAAAAATCACTAAAAATAGCTAAAAAGGCTAAATATTGTTAAATGTATACCTATCTTTATTAGCAGAATATTGCTCAAATAAAGTTTATTAAGCATAAAATAGAACAGTATAAATTGAACGTGCAAAATTATGCTGAAAATGTAGTTAAATGTCATTAATATGTGCTAAAAAATGGATTAAAACTCCAAAAAAGTTCAAAATTCAAAATCTCTTTACCAAATTAATAATTTTCCCACTCAAATTAATAATTTTCCCAGCCAAATTAGTACTTTTCCCAACCAAATGCTATATCTCATAAGAAAAATAATGAACCTTTTGTAATAATTTTGGTCTATTACCTATTTACAATAATGACCAAGAAAAAAAATGTTTTTAACTAAAAATGTTCCACTTGGGTTTCCATGGAAACTATAGAAGTAGAATGTTGTGTAATCATCTAGTTTTTTGTAAGTAAATCACTTTGATTTCCAGAACTACTCGTATGTGCCCATAACCTCAAGTATGCTGCGGTTACCGATGCTGAATGAACTAATACTATTGTATGATGTCCTACCAAACTGTCTGAACCTTGTTCCACGTAGATGTGCTTTGTGATAGACTCAAAGCTATATCCTTACTTAATTGTTCAAATATAATTAAAAGAAACAATGCTCACGGGGTTTCACAGAGAAACACCAATGACACATGATGGCAGAACAAATGTTGAAACGATAACCTGATACTTAAGGTTTCTTAGACACGTCGGACACCACATTACGTCATTCCGCAGAGGTCAGTCTGCCGCAATTAGTCATTTTCTCAAGCATCTTTGAAATTCGCAGTCGAGTAACTAGGTAAACCTCACACAGCTGGTATGGTTCAGTATACGCTATTAGAAGATAACATTAAAGTTACTCTTCGGTTCCAACTGACCCTCAAACACTCCAATTAATTGGTTGAATGCCAACTAAATCCGGTACCTTCGAACCCCCGAGTTCGAATCTCATGAATGAAATTCTTTATCAGAATATACCTCGTAAGACGATTTGAAATAGTGCCAGCAATTAGCGTGACATGCAATTACATCGGGTATGAAACTGTTGTAATTACTATAGCAATTGATGTTCGTATAGAAGCATTGAGTTAATTTTTGTAAGGTGAAAATTTTGATTGCTCAAAAGTTGAAATTGCCACTCACATTTTACTTTTGGTTTATTATTTTCAATAAAGATTTATAAAACGTTTATTAAAAAATTCTGCCGTACGCCGCGCTGTGGGCCAGAAACAAATTCTAGGTGGACACAATTATTTTGTGAGCTATTCTGATAGGGAATTCTGTGCTGATTCCGAATATACCTCATGTCCCAATACCTAAAACTCATTCATTGTCCCAAACTCAATCACTCATTAAAGTAGTTTTCATAAAAAACCGTTAAAAACTTTAACATAAGTTACTAAGTATTTGTATGAAAGACTGACTAAAAAATTGTTTGCTCCATAGTAAAGTTGTAGAATATTAGATTCACCTTTAGAACACCATTAGAACACCTTTTTTACAGAATTTATTGAAAAAATAAGGTAAATACGGAATTTAAAGTTTTTATTAACAGAAAAGTACCGATTTATGCAAAATGAAGATCAAAACTTGAATAGTCAAATTCATCATAGAATAAAAATTGAAGATAATTCAATTCTGCACTAATTGAAAACCAAAAATGAAAAAATGGATCGAAAAAAAGAGGGAGTCATGGTGTTTTAAACGCTGGTCTTGCACCGTTTTATCAATTCCACCTTGCAAATCGTCGCCTACACACGATTGACCCATCAAAGCCGCCACTGATGTGAAGGTCTTCGGATCTGACTTTTTGTAAACCCAAGTGCACTATTTTTACAGGAAATTCAACGCTGATTCCAAAAATGAGGTCAAAAGTTGAAATTAAATGAGGCAAAGTGGAGAAATTTGAGTTTAAATGGAAAAAATACGGTTTTCCTGAAAAAACCTGTAAAAAATCATATCTCGAGTAGGTACGGATTGAGAAAAAAACATGCGGTTGGCGGCATTTTACTAAATTTTTGAAGCAGACTAAAACAAAAATTTTTCGTCACTTATCCGGTTCCACCCTGTATTTTATAATACTTCCATTCACATTTAAGAGTTTTTTTTTATATTTATTTATTTTCTTTTAGTGGGTGACATCGTCTACATATTTCGATAATGCACCATAGGCTCAGTTTGATAGGTAATTTTTTATGGACCGAAGATCTGCGTAGAAGGGCTGTCTCCGTCTCCCCAACAATTTGTACTTAATGATCCGACACTACCTAACAGACCGAACTTTCGTGGTTACAGTACAAAATGAGCATTCCACGAGAAGACGTATGAAAGCATCAGTTCCGCAGGGAAGTGTTTGGGTTCCTTACCAATACTCACTGTATTGCCATGGTATCCCTCTCCCAAAAAATCAAGCTTTTTCAGGAATGCATGCGGACGACCTTGTCTATGCGGTATGCGATGAAGATCAGTTAGTGGCAACACGGAGACTCCAGGAACTCCTACAGGTGCTGGGTCATTGGTGTACAGAATGGAAAAAATCAATCAATTCACTTGAATCCTCAGTTTTGGCATATAGTTACAACTGCAAATACAACGAGCCACCTGTACTTTATGCTGGACAACCTATCCCAAAAGCCACAGGATACAAATATTTCGGTGTATACCTCGATCAATGACTGGCATTCCACAAACACATTTCGGAGCCTATTAGCAGAATACGAAGTACAGTCTGTTGCCTTAAATCACTAATAGATAGCCGGAACGTGTCAGTACAAAATAAAATCATTGTGTATAACAAACTAATTGTGCCAATATGGACATAATTATGCTATAAGCATGCTCTCGTTCACAATTTAGGAGGCTTGAATAGCAACAAAACAGTATACAGCAGAAGAAAATTGTTCATACACCAGATTCCGTGAGAAATGAAACAATCTATAACGATTTTGGTCTTCAAACCCCAACAGAAATCCTTCAAAAACGTATGAACACAATAAAACATAAACCACAACAACCCACTAGTCATTGAAGGCTTCATACGAGTGAGGAACAGCGATTAGTACGGCCGCGTCATGTCTTGGACATAATTGATACGGACTTGGTGGAAAATTGAAAGTGTTTCACATATAAGTGATATGAAAGAGTGATTCATAGGATATTGAAGTGATTACATAAACAATTAATTCAAAATTCAAGTGTTTCCTCCTTTGATGGAAGCACTTACAATCTGAGAGAAAAACCACCGAATTACCAAAAGCGTTAAAACCAACCGAAAGAGTTACCATCTGTCAATGAGATATGTTACTTTGTTAACGGGCTCAATCAATAAAATTTAAAAAACGCTGCAAATTATTTCACAAAGGCTTATTATTTTTTCAATTGAGTATGATCGTAGTTTTAGTTGGCTTGCGTACGTCATAAGGCCCGTCCAGACTCCTCGGCGTGTCCTATTTCGAGTTGCCACAACCTATACTTCTATAATTATATACGCATGTTTGTATTTCTCGATTTGAGCTCCTATCTATTCAAATAATTATTGCCGTAATAATATCATTATCTAAGTACGTACGAAAAGTCGAGATGATATGTTATTAAATATGCGTAGTAAGGCATTGAAATTAACACACAAATATGACCTAGAAAAAAACATATATTCATGCCTCGAAGGAACGCCGTACCCACCTCATGGTGCCGCGGTGTATTATATGGGTATAACACGTAAAAGTAATAAATATCCATTCTCCTACACCCCTCTGCTACGCCCCTGGTCACCCCAGACACCGCAAGGTGCCGCGGCGCCTCCTCTCACTCCACCCCCGCTCATCCCCCCCCCCCCCCTCATCGCCAACCGAGACCCCCTGCCAAGCGTGCCAGGCGTGCGTCTAATACGTCTACACTCAAAGCCTCGAATAAAACACTTTTTCGCCCTTTTTTGACCCATAGCATCTATGTGAGTAAAGCGATCGGGATGGATAAACGTTAGGACCAACTAGACCCCAAATGGAGTCTATGTGCGAAAGAACGGGTTTTTTAAGTCAATTCTTAGGCCTTTTATGGCCCGGACGGCGGACGGCGAACGGCGGACGGACATTTCAAATTTGGATTCTACGCACCTTGAAACGTAAAGTGACAAAGTTTGAGGGGGGGGTTATAAAATTTTTTTGCTATACGATCACATAGGCTTATTATTGGAAATAATAAACCAAAAATTGGCTATCTAATGCTTAAATAATAAACCTTTTAGTAATAATTTGCGCATTTTTACATACATAAATGGTTGGTGCCCCACTGGCACCTAAAGGCATCACCATGGAGCTAATTTATTGGTCGAATGGCGATCTCTTGGTATTTCCACGAATCAATTTCCTAGTAACCGCATATAAAACAATAAAGTGCAAATAACAATTGCGCCGTCAATTAAGTGGAGAGATCACGTTTTCGTTCATGTACCTTCGACGGTGGTTTGAAGTTCGTCTAGAAATTGCATTAACATTAAGTTGACGTGACCGTGAAATGCCGGAGCTATTGTTTATTTTACATTCGCCGGATTCTATTCCATTGTTCTCTCAATTCGGGAATCGTAACATCATTCCGCAATCAAACATCGCGTGCTTTATTCATGTGTCATGCCACTCATACATCCTAATGACTGCAATTCTTCAATTTCTAATCAAACATTTTGGCGTATCATTTTTAGCGAATTTTTGAAGAAAATTGAGCTATTGCTCTCGCCTCAAAATTTGTAGAATGTGAATTTTTGAAAACATTTTATGCAGAAATCCGTTTCAGGCTATTCTGAATCATATTCTGAAGTTTAACGCATTTTTTTATGTATGTATGTATGTATATATGTATGTATGTGTCATTCCAGACGAAAACTGTCCGTAGAATTGTGCTAGAAACTTCAAACAAATTTTAAAATGTTAAGGACACAAAACGAAAGTTCAAGTTCGTTGGCCAGCATGATCGGATTACATCTTCGGGTTGAAATTTTCAAAAATGTAGTCAACAATTTCAAAATAGACTGTTTTCTGCGATTTGTTGAGCGAAATAATTTTTTCAGCATACTAACATGTGGTATATTCGGAATCAGCGTAAAATTTCCTATAAGAATATGTATAAAGTTTTCAAAAATTTCAAAGTTTAAAAATCAGTCAAAAATCGAAATAATGCCGTTCGCTAGTTGTAAAAATCGGTAATATTTGCATGAAACATTCTCCAAATTCAGATTGAACTACTCTTATGGAAGTATCCCTGTATAACCAATCCTAGAACCATGCTGTTTAAAACAAAGGTAGTAGGTGCTTGTTTAAAAAAAAAAAGAAAAAGTAATCACAACTGATGAGTTTACTCTGTGAAATATTCCATCCTCCGATTCTCTCGGACTGTTTTAGGACTTGATGTAGCTTTAATACTGACTGTGGCTTAGAAAATATCAGCCATGAAATTTATTTTAATAATAATAAAGTATGAGTACCTCCTAATTGTTTTTAATAATTTGATTCCATGTTTGTCTATCAAAATCATAAACTAAAATTTCTCTACACGATCAATAGCGACTGAAATGTCGAAGATTTCTTCAAAAACTCGCTCATGGGGTCATGCTGCATGACTGGACTTTTTTCGTTCTTAATTGACCAATTATGACATTTCACCCTACTTCTTGATTCACTTTTTCCGCTATATAAATTTTCAAGATAATTTAAAACTTTTCAATGATCTATACATTCATGATAAGTAAACGAGGAAAACTTGAAATGTGTGCCACATCCAACTTGGCGGACGTTTTTTATCATTTAATAATGATTAACAGGACGTTTCCATTTTTTCCCCGACCCGCACATCTCTGTTACTGGGGAAGTTTAACTCCCTTAGTTTTTTTAGTTTTCATATATATTAAACGTCCATCATCCGTGACTTTTCTCATAAGCTGAAGCCAATATTCCACCGAGTACAATATTGAATCAAACTCTCGTACAGCTAGGGTGTCAAAAAATGGAGCATAATGGAATTTACGTTTGTGCATACGCAGAGTGGAGTATAGATTTGGAAACTATGAAACTAACAGAGGACCGTCTACCCTCCAGCCCGCATATTCTCTGAAAATTTCATCCACATCGGATACAATCATGTTGAAATTGATATAAGATGATCAAATTGTCAACTCCATCCTATCATCCAAATTTGAGCGTGATCGGACCACTAACTAGGGCGTGAGAAAATGATGCTTGGTAGCATTTACGTTTGCGCATGCGCAGAGTGAGGTATTGAGTCAAGAACGATGAAACTGATTGGGGACCGTCTATTCCCTAGCCCGCAAATTTCCTGAAAATTTCATCCAAATCGGATGAAAACTGTGGAAAATAAGCTTGTTACAAGGATTTGCGGACTCACGATAGACACACACACAGACAGACACAAAGCCAAATTTGTTCAGAATGGCCCAAAACGTAAAATGCCAGTGGAAAACTTTGATTTTGGAGACCAAAAAATTTTTTTTCTCTCCTGAAAGTGAATTCAACGCTTCCGCTTGTTTTAACAGCACTGTAGCCAAGTTCTTCGTTGAAGGTCAGGTGTTATTGGTTTGAACGCGAGGCATTGTTCTTTCCAAAGTATCTGACCTTCGTTTCGCTGATAGTCGACCCCGAAATTACAATAATGCATAGAATTGGATGATTGTCATAAATTTTCTTGCCAAGTTACCAACCAAAAATACATTGTCAAAGTAAGAAACGTTACGAATTACACTCATACACTTGAAATACGCGTGATAATAAAAGTTCTGATCATTAGCTGACCCGTCTGTTAGGACTATTCCCGATAATTTCTGAAAATATCACGTAATTATTTTCCTAATTACTAACGTTCTGTTTCCGACAACGAATTATTCGATAACGCATGCGCAACAGGAATATTGCTAATGGGTGATTCTCTCATTTCATCAAAATTCATGTTTCGGAACGACTACAGTTTCTGCAATAATTGTTAGGTATGTTATTTTTTGTGCCGAATTACTAGTAGTCTACCTTACCTTCATTTTCAATCAAATTTTGGATGGATAGGCCCCTGATATCATACTTAAATTTAGAATTTAGGTACCAATACATCACTAGTAGGTACACCGCACGGAAAATAGTGCGATAAATAAACATGATTTCGCAATGTTATAATAAATTCCATTGGAACTATATCACCTGATAATTCCAATATTGGCATTATATCAGCATATTTACAAGGCGATTTTTATGTATTTCAGTATCACTTTCTAGCGATTTTTTATGGAGTTTCGAGCTTGATCTTCTATTCAATAGATCCGCTAGCAGCGCGTGATTTCTCTATCTTCTCGTGCTTAGAAATTCGGTTTTTTTTTCCGATGTCCAAGCCCTTAGGGAAAGCGAACTATTCAACTTACAGCGTTGCGGGTGGTTTTAATCGATTCTTTGGGATTAAATTTATCATTGACAAGCAAAAAAGTATTACTGTTACTTAGGAAGTTTTTGAGATCTCCACTTTTTGAATATTTAGCCCTTCGATACAACCCTTTAGGGTTGATAACAATTTAGCACACATCCCACATCGAATTTGTCATGCAGGAGTACGGTGAACTTTGCTAATTCTGCATGATCCTATTCGATCATCTCGAACAACTGGCTATGCATATTAACATGCGTGTAGAAGTTTAGATCGGTGATCTGGGTAGAAGGGCTATTATCTTATGGAAATAATAAACCTTTGTGTAAAATTTGCAGCGTGTTTGTGAAATAACGGCTATGCGTGTAATTGATTACTATGTTACGTAAGACCAATTTCGGACAAAATGGTGTTGATTAGTTGGTTTTACTCTCTCCTACGTTCTAGTGCGTCACACTACAAGTACCTTCTTGACCGAAGGCAACGACCTCATGCTAGAGGTAGAGACTATTTATCAATAATTCTCAATAGTCTGCGCTACGAGTCTGCCGGCTCCTTGAACGTTTGTTTCGTACCTATATTGTTCGTACGTTTGGCGATCAAGGCCTTGGTTATTGTCATGCCAAGTGTCATGCGCTCGTTTTGGTCTTTACATGATCGAATTTGATGAAATATTCACCGAAAATCACCTTGGCTAAAAATCTCGAACTTTTAAAAATTAGGTAATGTAAAAGGTTGAGACTTAAAGTATTTCCCATAAATCCGTATTAGACGTCATTCAAGTTTTATAAATTTGAACAAGTTTTAGTTTCCTGAATCAATTTTTATCAGTTACTGCAACTCTCAATGCGCACACCAGTGTATGAATAAAAAGTTCCTGCCATGCAGCATGATCTCATGAGCAAATTTTAGTAAATCATCGTGTTGTATAGGTATTATTACATTGTTTTGAAATTTGAGCTTTTTGAGTGCAAGGAAATTGTTAACAACTAATTTCATGGAAAAACGTAATCTAAATAATAATCAGCTATTCATAAACAGGTTTTGATTTTTTGCTTTTTTTGCAGTTTTATCGGTTTTTTTTTTTTTTTTTTTTTTTTTTTTTAAAGCAAACTAAAATAAAGCATTATTTTGTATTGTGCTCAAGAAGTGCTGGCCAACGAACTCGTCCTTTCATTTGAAAAGCTTGATTATTCGGCGCAAGAACGGAATTTTCCTATGGAGAGACAAATACATACATATATATGTAGATACAGTATACATACTATACATGTATATACAAAAAAAAGTGCAAACTTCAGGAATCGTTTCAGAATGCCTCGAAACGGATTTCAGTGACTTTAAAATTTTCCAATCTACTGCAATAGCTTCAATTTCTAGAAAATTTTGCTAAAATTTCGAATCCAGAAAATATGACTAGAAACTAGTTGACCTTCACAATCTGCACAGTTTCCGAATTATGGTATGTGGGAAGAACTTTGTTCGCATGATGTAACTTATTTTTAGTAGGTACCTAACAAAGCAAACCAAAGAAATATTCTTCATATTACGTCGATTTTGTTTATTAGCTCGCAAATGTGTTTTTAATGTCTTTCTCTTCCTGAAATGATAGAATAGTTTCATGTTCTATATCCTTGTTGTTTTGATCAAGACCGGATGGCAACACTTAAAACTGTGTGATTATAGAACCACTTATATCAGACTTCTGAATCGGATGAAAATAACGAATTGTACTTCTATATAAATAAATAGAAAAAATTGCAAATTATTACACTTCAGTTAATTATTTTTGATCAGGTAACCTGTTGTACTGATACTGGTCTATAGTTAGCAGTGTGTTTCATTATTGAACGGAGTCTAATAAGGTAACTATGAAACTGCTTGAGAACTACTTACATCGAATAGATGCCGACCGAAAGAAAATTAATGAAATGAAATAAAACAAACTGTGCTTTACTATTCCGTCAATGTGCTGCAAAAGTTATACTAAACTCGATCCTACAACTTGGGAATGCTTTCATAATTAAATCACCCGATTCAATCATCATTTAAGTTTATTTTCCAGGAGTCAGGACCACCTACAGCCCATTGAAAGGTTAATTTCTATCCAAATTTCATAATGTTTCGTCAAGTAGCTTGGAAGAAAAGCTTCGGAAGAGAGGGGGCTACAAGTGTTGGGCATAATCTTATCGTCGAATACGAATACAATTGTTGATTCTGAGTCAACTGCGATTGTATTCGTATTCGTGTAATCGTATTCGTCTGTCGGCGAGTACACGAATACAACCCATAATAATGCGAAGCCTTGCTAATATTACCTAGCTTCAGAGGGACGTCCTATTGAAATAGTTTTGAGACGAATAGGCTGGGCTCCAATCGTTGAATACGCTTCAGGGTGGTCTTCCACTGGAAGCGACTATGCGACTATATAAGCGACTAATCCCATAAGCTTGAAACGTATTAGAGCTCCTCCACTGCAAGCGACCTGAGCGACGCGACTTCGCGTATTTTGAGGCGACGAGCGACTGATCCCATCCGGATGGGATCAGTCGCTTGTCTTTGAGCGACCTGGCTTCCCCCTCCCATGTTTTCTCGGGGGGAAGAACACAGTTTCCTTCAGAAAAAGCCCAAAAATCATATCTTGAGGACGAATTGGGATAAGAAGGTGCAATTTGCGGCCTTTTACTCCACTGTAAAGTAGTTTTATATGCATTTTATTATTAATCTTGATATTATCATTTTATATATACATACATACATATGTATATATTTTGGTATTTGGTAGACTAGTGATATATATCTATATTCAGGAGGTGACCAGTCTAGTCTTGAGTTTTTTTTTAGGTGTTTAATCACAACGTTTCAACCCAGGAGCTGGGTCCTATTCATGTGAATGATTGATGTGCTGGATCTTCCAAGTCAGATGTAAAGACTTTTGAGAAGTAACATACGTGTTGTTGGTGAAGCCAGTTGACATACAATATGTATATATATATTTTTTTTTTCTACATCACCTTGTATTATTAAAATACCATACTATATTATGTTCGTTATTCGAAACCCGCACTGCGATTCTCCAGTTACATGAAACAATCGAATCTTCGTATTGGGATGTTATTTTTGTAAATCTAAGGCGTAAGAGCCCCCTCGGACTGCTCCAAGAGGCTCGACTACCCAGTACAGCCCCATAAATTCTCCCCGCCCCGTAAAAGTAAAATTGACCAAATCAAACCAAAAAATTTACCCCATGCCTATAGAAAGTTTAACGGTGATTCCGAAAATGTGGTCAAAAGTTGAAATAAAAACAAGTAAAAGGGAGAAATCAGATTTAAAAGAGGGAAAAAACAGTTTCCTGAAGAAAAATCCCCTTTATCTCCCTTCAGCTCATCGTGGAGGTGGTTAAATACACCCAAATTTTGCCTCTTTGTCAATATCGGGTTCATCCAGAACATTCGTCGTTTCCGTCTCATCCGAAGGAAATTTACGACAGCATTATCCAGCAAGTAATAACTATCTACGTCGTCCATTTTACCAAAAATAAATGCAGTCACTGACCTATTCACCACCACAGACTTCGCGCGACTAAGTCGCCTCCAATGGAGGAGCTCAGTCGCTTCCCCAGTCGCCTCGCGGAAGTCGCATAGTCGCTTAGTCGCTAAGTCGCTTCCAGGGGAGGACCAGGCTTAAGGACATCCCTCTGAAGCTATGTAATATTAGCAAGGCTTTGCATATTATAGAAAGGATGCCCTATTGAAATTGATGACGGTGAAGCATTTTTATGGGTTGTATTCGTGTAATCGCCGACAGACGAATACGATTACACGAATACGAATATAATCGCAGTTGACTCAGAATCAAGGAATAATTATCACGATTACAATCGTATTCTTATTCGACGATAAGATTATGCCCAACACTGGGGGCTACCGATGACGAGGTAGAGGGGGGTTAATGTTGTCCATCTAGGTCGATTACGGAGGTTAATAGTTGAAAATAATTAATCAAAGCGCCGAAATTCAGTTATCAAACTTATTCGATATTGGTTTAGTTTCCCTTGTCAAAACGGTAAAATCAAATATTCGTTTCAGTGTTAACCCATGAAGTTTTCCCTCAATGCATATAATATCTAACTCGAATTATGAGTGACAAAAACTCTACACATTATACCACAAAGGTTTATTTTGTCTGTATACGGTAGTCCTTCTACGCAGAAGACCTTTCTATGATTATTAAACGAATTCAATTATACATTAGGTATCTAAATATATATTGCATAGGTGTAGACGCCTACCGAGGAGAAATTATTTAAATCAAGTAACACTTCTACACTTTCCTAGTCCTAGTATTTAACACGAGTTGATCCACCAACTTACAAACAATTATATAATAATATAAACACCACCTAACTGAGCTTCAGAAGTCCACCTAAAGGTGACAAAAGTTATAATAAACCCGGTTACGTGAAGTGAAAATTACAGTGGAATTATATGAGCGAGCGTCGTAGTTACAAGGCGATTTTGGCTGTATTCCACCAGTTATGATTTCCTCCCATGTTGTAGATTTTGCTTCCGAGTATACCTATAGGTAGCGGAAGCACCGTTTTCACTTTCGGTACAAAACAATTTTTGGTCTCCAAAATCAAAATTTCCACTCGCATTTTACGTTTTAGACCATTCTGAACAACTTTGGTTCCGTGTCTGTGTGTATGTCTGTCTTGTGTTCGCAAATCCTTGTAACAAACTCATTTTCCACAGTTTTCATCCGATTCGGATGCAATTTTCAGGGAATGTGCGGGCTAGAGGGTAGACAGTCCCCTATAAGTTTCCTGGTTCCTGACTCAACCTCAATACACCACTCTGTGCATGCGCAAACGTAAATTCTACCAAACATCATTTTCTCACGTCCTGGTCGTCCGATCTCGCTCAAATTTTGATGATAGTTGGAGAATGACGATTTTATCATCTTGTATCAATTTCAACATGATTGAATCACTAATGGGCACTGCGCATGCGCCAATGAGAAATCCTTGTAACAAGCTTTCACAGTTTTCACCCGATTTTGACGAAATGGTCAGTGAATACCCGAGCTAGGGTGTAGATGACCCTCTATCAGTTTCATTGTTGCCGAATCAATACTTCACTGTACGCATGCGCAAAATTATTCCATTATGCTATTTAAATTTGGACGACAGTTGGGAGAAGACGATTGGATTACCCCATATCAATTTCAACATGATTGTATCATTAATAGCAACTGCGCATCCGCCAATGTGATATACTGGTGACGATCTTAATTTCCACAGTTTTCGTCCGATTTTGACGAAATGGTCGGTGAATGCACGGGCTAGGGTGTAGACGGTCCCGTACCTATTTCATTTTAGCGAATTTTTGAAGAAAATTAAGCTATTGCTCTCGCCTCAAAATTTGTAGAATGTGAATTTTTGAAAAACGTTTATGCAGAAATCCGTTTCAGGCTATTCTGAATCATATTCTGAAGTTTAACGCATTTTTTTATGTATGTATGTATATATGTATATATGTATGTATGTATGTGTCATTCCAGACGATAACTGTCCGTAGAATTGTGCTAGAAACTTCAAACAAATTTTAAAGGCCAGCATGATCGGATTACATCTTCGGGTTGAAATTTTCAAAAATGTAGTCAAAAATTTCAAAATAGCCTGTTTTTTGCGATTTGTTGTGCGAAATAATTTTTTCAACATACTAACATGTGGTATATTCGGAATCAGCGTAAAATTTCCTATAAGAATATGTATCAAGTTTTCAAAAATTTCAAAGTTGAAAAAAATCGATCGAAAATTGAAATAATGCCGTTCGCTAGTTGTAAAAATCGGTAATATTTGCATGAAACATTGTCCAAATTCAGATTGAACTACTCTTATGGAAGTATCCCTGTATAACCAATCCTAGAACCATGCTGTTTAAAACGTAGGTAAAAAAAAAAAAAAAAAAAAATGTAATCACAACTGATGAGTTTACTCTGTGAAATATTCCGTCCTCCGAAATATTCCGTCCTCTCTACACGATCAATAGCGACTGAAATGTCGAAGATTTCTTCAAAAATTCGCTCATGGGGTCATGCTGCATGACTGGTCTTTTTCTAACTAATCAGTTCATTGTGCGTATGCTCGAACGTAAATTATTTTAAGTATCATTTTTTCGTTTCTTAATTGACCAATTATGACGTTTCACGCTACTTCTTGATTTCTTTTCCGCTATGGTATTTTTCAAGATCATTAAACTTTTCAATGATCTACACATTCATGATACTTAAACGAGGAAGCTATGTGACACACCCAACTTGCCAGACTTCTTTTTTCTCTATCAAAGTTCTAGCCCATAGGGAAAGAAAACGGGTGAACGTACATCGGTCCAGGTAGTTTCATCCTATTCTCTGGGATGATATCTATAAATGAGACCCAAAAAAACGTTACTGATACCTTGAAAGTATTCGAAATCTCGATTTTTCAATATTTCAGCCCTTAATTACTACCCTATAGGGATCAAAATTTATGCCGATGTTACAGGCACATCCCCACCCGATGTATGTTTTTTGAGCCGAATTTCATAAACATTGTCCAGTAGTTTTGGAAAAAAAACTCCGGACGGCCGACGGGCGATTTTTTTTTTTTTTTTTTTTAAATTCAATTTTTGTGTTCTGCGCATCTTAAAATGTTGAACCAACAAATTTTGAAGGGAGGTCAAATTGTTTTTTCTTTGGTCGATTGCAAAGGTTTATTATTGAAAATAATAAACCAAAATACTAAATTCAGTTAAAATTTGAGCCTGGGAAGCGCTTACAACATTCTTGTCACAAAACTTCGATTGAGCAATAAACTTTTAATTTCCTCTCCTTTCAAGTCTCGAAATTCCTGTGACGTGAAGCATAAAAATCTATCCCAAAGATGGGTAGAACCGTTTTTTGTTTTTTTAAATTTGTTAACACTTTAAAACTCCAGTCTAATTATAATACATAGATAAAAGTGATACTGGTCTAATTCCTTGCCGAAAAAGAATTGTAGATCGATAAATTAATAAATCTATTAATAAATTCTTGGACTAATTACCATCATTTTTCTAAAATAGTTTTCTCGTTGCATTATCGTTATTATTTATCATTTAATTGTTTATAAATGCAGAAATGAAATTTAATTTGTATTTCTTATTTTCAGGAAGATGGATAAAAGAAACGGAGATACGAATATGACCAAAATGCCATCCGTGATATCAATCAACAATGGCGACTTCAACATGTCATCAACGTAAGTTTTATGATCAACCTTGTGTACATAATTGGTAACCTCCCAAAGATAAGAAAGCAATTAGAACACTCCTGAAGAGTAGTTTATAACAGGGATTGGATATAAAGATAATTTTACATCTTTAACTTGTTTTATTGGACTTTGATTATATTTTTGTGTTCCAATCCACGTTCATCAAGATAAATCAAACAATTCCTTCATATGTATAGTGAAAAATAAGGAAGTTGGATGTCCCACATGATAACACTATGGCGGGCCTATTAAATAATGATAACTTTTTACTATTTTGAGTAGAAATTTTAATAGTGTATGCCCACTCTTTACATTACGCCTTGGCTTGCAATCTCATTTGTATTTTTTTATTTTTTTTTTTATTTATTCATTTTAGCGAATTTTTGAAGAAAATTAAGCTATTGCTCTCGCCTCAAAATTTGTAGAATGTGAATTTTTGAAAATAATTTATGCAGAAATCCGTTTCAGGCTATTCTGAATCATATTCTGAAGTTTAACGCAATTTTTTATGTATGTATGTATGTATATATGTATGTATGTATATATGTATGTATGTATATATGTATGTATGTATGTATGTATGTGTCATTCCAGACGATAACTGTCCGTAGAATTGTGCTAGAAAACTTCAAAAAAATTTTAAAATGTTAAGGACACAAAACGAAAGTTCAAGTTCGTTGGCCAGCATGATCGGATTACATCTTCGGGTTGAAATCATCAAAAATGTAGTCAAAAATTTCAAAATGGCCTGTTTTTTTGCGATTTGTTGTGCGAAATAATTTTTTCAGCATACTAACATATAGTATATTCGGAATCAGCGTAAAATTTCCTATAAGAATATGTATCAAGTTTTCAAAAACTTCAAAGTTGAAAAATCAGTCAAAAATCGAAATAATGCCGTTCGCTAGTTGTAAAAATCGGTAATATTTGCATGAAACATTGTCCAAATTCAGATTGTGTCTTTAAATCTACAAGATTAGTTTAATAATAATAAAGTATGAGTACCTCCTAATTATTTTTAATAATTTGATTCCATGTTTGTCTATCAAAATCATAAACTAAAATTTCTCTACACGATCAATAGCGACTGAAATGTCGAAGATTTCTTCAAAAATTCGCTCATCGGGTCATGCTGCATGACTGGACTTTTTTATTTTTATTTATTCATTTATTTTGCGAGAAGGATTCTTTGAGGTGTTAAGTCTAGCGCCAAATAGTACATCATTTTATGACTGTTTGGTTCTTCTATCCCTTTTACCACCAAATAGAAGGAAGCTAAGCATCATCAGCGTTGATTATAATCAATATGGGGGAAAGAAACTGGAAAGTAAAACTTAAGCAACGGAAGATTCAAATAAATGGAAAGTTTACAAAAACGAAGCAAACAATTATATTTATTATATTATCGTTATTATATAATATTATATAGTATAAAATATAATATAATACGATAATGATTATTATCGTTATTATATAATACGATTATTTTATACGAGCTAAGGTCATATTTCCCTAGCAACGGATAGGTTGCAAGTGTAGTCAAGAAGTATTGATGTCAATGTTCCATGATTGTATGTACGCATTTTCGTGAATTATTATTATTCATGTTATGCTGTTATGAAATTGAGCACGTTAAGATTAAAGAAATAATTAATAAGTACCAATTTTATGGCAAAAAAAACTTGTTCCTCAAAATATTCTTCGACTTTAAAAAGGACTAATAAAATTTATTGATTTTCCAACAAATTTTATTAAAATTAAAGTACGTTTTTCATCATAAATCTGTGCGTATATTTGTTGACGTTCTATCTAGTTCATCGTTTATAAACTTCTTTTGACTAAAATTCTGCTAAAAACTTAAATTTAACGATTTTAAGCCTTTCGCAGTATTTTTTTAGAATATTTTTTGCCATTTGATTGGCTCGTATATTTCTGAGCAACGAGCAAAATACATATATACACGTACATGAAAAAGCGTGAAACTCTATGCTTCGTTTCAGGATGCCTCAAAACGGATTTCAATTAGGAAAATGCTCGAACATTTTTATTTTAAATATTTCAGAGTCATTACAACTTTATTTGCTAAAAAGAGAGAAAAAAATCTCTGCGATGAAGTTTGAACCAACTCAATTCTGTGAGTCTTTTCGGGACAAATCGCTACTGTCGTTCATTCACGGGCAAAACGTTTCGAACAGGATTTAGGAATGGGAGATAGTATGACTTCATCGATAGTGGTATCAAGCTTTAAACTGAGAATAAAAGTTCTTCCGAAATGAGAAATGTCGAGATTTGAATCGGTAACTACCTAATTGGCATCCACTCGTCAACTCCCTGGCTTTCTCCAGCAATTGGCCAACAGCTTCGAGAGCCGTGATGGTGTTCACGAGCGATGTCACACGATCTTTCTGCTCATCTCTTGAGTAACGAAACCTATTTGACTCTCCCAGAGAAATATATTCGAATTTACAAAACCCAATTCTAAATTTCACAGACAATACAAAAGTGGTGGACAGCAAGAATTCACTGGTGTATCCAAGTTTAGGTATTTAATTTAAAATACAGAACTAATTTCTCCAACTACGAGTAGGTATATACAAGTTATCAGGTGCTAATTAACATAGGTACGTGTACTAGCGTAGAATATGGAGCCGTGTATCAATCACAGATAAAGCCCAGGCAAACTCTAGGTAACTAGATGCCTAGGACAACTTCTCGTGGCTGTTTATCAACTGGCATTTACCTGCAAGATACAGCCATCTGCTTGGTATCCTTACCTGAGACATCTCCCTCAGTTAGCAATTTATTCGGTGGATAACGTTTTGTAGAGAGGTTATAACGTGTAATAGTAATAATAATATAATATATACTATAATAATATAAAGACATAATGTACAACGATGTTAACTTGATTGATTCCGATTTTTCGGATGAGGAAATCGTTCAATTTCTAGAATACGAACGAAGACCTTATACGGTTCGTCCACGTCCGGATTATTTTAACTCGATGATGTCGATTTTCACACATGTTTACGACTATCGAAAGAAACGACGATGTTTGTGCTGGAGTTGATTGAAGAGAAATTAGAATCCCGCAGTGTGAGAAACAATTTCATATCGCAGATCACCGAACTTCTCCTTGCGCTCAGATTCTATGGTCTTGGTGAGTAGTTGCTACCTAATAACGTTGCATAAAATGACAATCGAGATCCCTTGGCATCAGAGATGAAACAGAAAGGACAGGAGTGTTGTTGCTGTTGGGTTGTGCTATACCTATCTACTTTTGGTTTATTATTTCCAATAATAAGCCTATGTGATCGTGTAGCAAAAAATTTTTATAACCCCCCCTCAAACTTTGTCACTTTACGTTTCAAGGTGCGTAGAATCCAAATTTGAAATGTCCGTCCGCCGTCCGGGCCATTAAAGGCCTAAGAATTGACTTAAAAAACCCGTTCTTTTGCACATAGACTCCATTTGGGGTCTAGTTGGTCCTAACGTTTAATCATCTACTATTAGCATAACTTTCAAATGAATGTCGATGGAAAAATATGAGTGATATGATAGTGTAAGCGTAATAGAGCGGTGAACCTCCGGTTGTGAGGTAACGAGAAATAGGGAGTACCTCCAGGGGGGCGTGGAAATCTTCCTACGCTTGTACTGCTTACGAATTTCATGTTCCTTCGAGGCATGAATATACGTTTTTTTCTAGGTCATATTTGTGTGGTAATACCAATGCTTTTCCTACGCATATTTAATAACATATCATCTCGACTTTTCGTACGTACTTAGATAATGATAATATTAAGGCAATAACTATTTGAATAAATAGGAGCTCAAATCGAGAAATATAAACATGCGTATATAATTATAGAAGTATAGGTTGTGGCAACTCGAAATGGGACACGCCGAGAAGTCTGGACGGGCCTTATGACGTACGCAAGCCAACTAAAACTACGATCATACTCAATTGAAAAAATAATAAACCTTTGTGAAATAATTTGCAGCGTTTTTTAACTACAAATACCGTACTATCTTATTGTCTAAAAAAGAGCTGATTTGTATGTTAATGTAATTTTAATTTTTACACAACTGAAAGGCCCACGAGGCTTATGTGTATGCATTTCGTTTGCCAAAATAAATCTTCTTCTTCTATTTTTCTAGTTCCAACTAGGAAGCTAGATTAATAATTTGCACTTTTCCAAGTTTTCGAATGGTACACTTTTTTATATTAGATTTTATACCTGTTAACATATTTTTTCATTTTTTACATTTTCATTTTTGAAGAGTGCCATTTTATTCACCTTGCCCTATTTGCCTAGACAGTAGTGATGTTACTGGGGTCATGGTTCATCCATGGGCACACCATGAAGTGCTCTTCAGAATTACTTTAAAAAATCAAATTGAGCATTTAGAATTACTTACATCAAATTGAGTTTAATAACAGATATCTGTTATTAAAGAGGTTAATGAGTCAATTCTTAGGCCTTTTATGGCCCGGACGGCGGACGGCGAACGGCGAACGGCGGACGGCGAACGGTGGATTCTGCGCTCCTTGAAACGTAAAGTGACAAAGTTTGAGGGGGGGGGGGGGGGGGGGTTATAAAAATTTTTTGCTACACGATCACATAGGCTTATTATTGGAAATAATAAACCAATATACTATAAGCGGCGTTTAATAATTATGGACCAGAGATCTACGTAGATGGGCTGTCTAATACATAAATAATAAACCTTTGTGTAATAATTTGCAGCGTTTTTCCCACAGACGAAGTTATCTGAGCAGTTAGCTATCTGTAGGTATCTACCTGAGGTTTGTCTGGAAGTTACCGCTGTCATGGATAAACGGGCCCTAAGAGTACCTACATACAAGCACACGTGTAAAATAGTTATTATAAATTTAAAACCTAAGAAGGTATAAAACGTATGAGTATATGCATTTTCTGCTATACAACATTGTATTTGGATCCAATGAGATAAGTTTAATTTATGAGATAGGTGTTGAAAAAACTCTGGTTTCAATTTATTTTAAATATTTTTTTCCAGGTTAAAACTCGCGGACAACGATGTGATACAAAAGAACGCCAGGAACTCAGCACTCAGCAAATCAGATCTGGATCTTTACGACCCCTTCGAACACAGGGACAAATCTCATACAACATCGTAAGTGATTTCTCATATGACAGTTTCACGTGAATATCTCACAGCAGGGTTGCAATGATATGAGCATGGGTTGCTATATAATAAATATGAGTAGTATGAAAATGCATATTAATTAATAACTATGCATACATGACCTTTTGATGTTTTAATGAGTATTTCTAGTCTGCTGATCACAGAGTACGGTTTTTTACCCTATAACACCTGGGGCCTATTTCATAAAGCAACAAGTGACAAGTTACAAGCCGATTTTATGAACAAGCTGTAAAAAATGAGTGTGCAAGCGTTTCATAAATGTACAAGTGTAGACTTGTAATGCACTGTGAAAATTAACAAGTGTACAGGCGAATTTGGACAAGTTACAAGTGTTTCCCCATCATTTTGAACAAGTCACTGTTTTACAGTTGTAAAAAATGGCCGATTTTTAACATACGTCCATTCACCTGTAAACTTGTTATTTTCCAGCATTGTGAGTTGACCATTTTTCGGTGTTAGTATGTGGGAATCATCTCCCACTGAAGAGTACAGACAAAAATGAAGAATTTAGCGTAGAAGACGCCAAGGATTTTTTCGGCCACAAATAAACACTCATTTCCTGAATATTTTTGAGTTTAACGAGAGATTTAGGATGCCTTCCGAGACCCTTGAAAGATTCAAATGGTGCGTAACCCTGTGCAATTTTTCCTGATCGGGTATTGAGGATTTCCCCATCATTGAAGAACAAGTCTCGAAGTTAAAGATGACATTCCTAACCCAGCAGTATCAAGACTTGATGAACTGATTAATTATTTCCACTGAATGAAGGAAAAAATCCGATCATGCCAGCCATCAGTATAAGTTGAAATCAAATACACACTTTCTCCACTTTTCAGTTTATAATAATTTTTCTGTCTTCCAATCATTACACCCTGTTATGTGCAATAAACATCCTATCGTTTACTGACACTGTTTTTATATTATGATTCGCTGAAAAAACCAAGTTCGGCATCCTACTTGACGTTGTTCATTTCGTTTGTTCCCACACGCCATTTTTCTTTTCTGCTACATTTGTAAACTTAGCTTCTACAAGTGTAACTTTTCTACACTTGTACTCTTTGTTTTGGTGAAACACTTGTTCTAGTTTACCGTGCATTACAAGTACCTGTACTTGTGTAGAGTAGCTTGGAATAACTTGAAATAACAACATGGGGGTTCACATTTGCGGGTTTTATCTCTATACCGGAAATGGAATCTGCATCGCCAGGTAGCTGCTGCTACTTGGCTGTCCCTAGAGAAAAGCTTAGCTCTAGGTCGAGATCGCGATGTTTCTAAATTGCGCGGCTTCTAGAGCATCGAATTTACGAATTAATGCATCTATCTTATTGGCTAGATCGTCATATACTTGATTACAACTGAATCGCTCGGAACTAGATGGGCTAGCCGATTTTGCACGGCATTTATTGATGCACATTGAGATTTAGGGTCAGAAAGTTCCATAATCTTATCAGCTAGCGGTACTAAAGTTTCTAAGCTAGCATCTGAGCTTACTGATAGAATTGCTCTCGTGTTCGCCGTAAGTTGTTGTAGCCATAAAGATTTAAGAATTGAATCGCTCACTTTTGTTATTGGCTAACCCTGTCATCTCTCGCAGTAGCTGGCTGGGTCGTCGATCCTCTAGGGTCGTTTCCTTCAACATACACAGTCAGTACCAACAACCTCCCCTGTACATTAACTTCCAAGCTACTCTACACAGCCCTCAAGCCCACAGCAGCAAAGTAATCGACCAGGACCATACAGGACAGGGTCAGGAAGAATTGTTAGGTTTCCCACCAAGTTTGCAAGTTTCCATTGTTATCAGGGAGGGGAGTGTTTGTAGCATCTTTTGGTTATTATTATTATTATAATTATTAATTTCATATTATTTGTTTCCCTAGGAATTCGGTAACTAATAAAAAGCGCAGTCTTCATTCAAATCTCGTATGGTTCATTCGTAGTTCATAAATATTATTATACGGAGTCATCTAAACTTGTTAACTTGTAACTTGTTGTTTTATGAAATAGGCCCCTGACAACCCTGTCTCACAGTAGTGCTGTGCGCAGTATTTGACGTATTCTGTGTGAAGCCAATAAGTGAATCAAGTCCTTTCTTACTGATGTCAGTAATGTTATCCATCTTCCTCTCTGATTCAGGACTCGCGGCGCCCTCACACATTTGCTGAAGAGCAGTTTGGGATCGGGCATTCTTGCTATGCCCCACGCTTTCCTCCACGGTGGTTTACTTTTTGGAGCGATCGGTACAATTATTGTCGGCATCATCTGCACTCATTGTGTCCAACTTCTGGTGAGAACCCGTTTTCCTATTTGTTCGTTCACTTTATCAAAAACAATCTGTACATATTTATTGGTTAATATTTTCTCAAGAACCGATCCTGGGATGAGTAAATGAAAATTTACTTAATAGATTTAATAACGTAGGTATCTAGGTATACAATGCAAGAGTTTTTTGCTTCCTGATTTTCGCCTCCTTGGTAGCGGATATTGAAATAACTATTTCCGGAGAATGAAAAATATATAAATAAATAAATAAATAATCCTCTAAAATCAAAATCACTTACAATTTAAGTTGTATACCTACCTTCTTGAACAATCTGTGTTCTATGGTTCTCCGTCTTCTGCCTGTTTGTGTGTCTTCTAATAGGTACTTGTTTGTAGATCGACAAAACAAATTTATATACGATAATTTTTCGATTTCGATGAAATTTTCAGAGATATTGCTGGCAAACCCTAGATGGTTCTCTATTAGTTTTCATTGTTATTGGATTAATGGTAGCCTCATGCACAAATCATTACTGTTTCTTTTTCTTTCTTTTAGCGAATTTTTGAAGAAAATAAGCTATTGCTCTCGCCTCAAAATTTGTAGAATGTGAATTTTTGAAAAAATTTTATGCAGAAATCCGTTTCAGGCTATTCTGAATCATATTCTGAAGTTTAACGCATTTTTTTATGTATGTATATATGTATGTATGTATGTATGTATATATGTATGTATGTATGTGTCATTCCAGACGATAACTGTCCGTAGAATTGTGCTAGAAACTTCAAACAAATTTTAAAATGTTAAGGACACAAAACGAAAGTTCAAGTTCGTTGGCCAGCATGATCGGATTACATCTTCGGGTTGAAATTTCAAAAATGTAGTCAAAAATTTCAAAATAGCCCGTTTTTTGCGATTTGTTGTGCGAAATAATTTTTTCAGCATAGTAACATGTGGTATATTCGGAATCAGCGTAAAATTTCCTATAAGAATATGTATCAAGTTTTCAAAAATTTCAAAGTTGAAAAATCAGTCAAAAATCGAAATAATGCCGTTCGCTAGTTGTAAAAATCGGTAATATTTGCATGGAACATTGTCCAAATTCAGATTGAACTACTCTTATGGAAGTATCCCTGTATAACCAATCCTAGAGCCATACTGTTTAAGGCTAGAACCATGCTGTAGATAGAATTTGATTCCATGTTTGTCTATCAAAATTATAAACTAAAATTTCTCTACACGATCAATAGCGACTGAAATGTCGAAGATTTCTTCAAAAATTCGCTCATGGGATCGTGCTGCAAGACTGGACTTTTTTTTTTAATTTCGATTAAATTCTTAGGGTATGTACGCTGATTGGAATGAATGTGCTGGAAATGAATGTCATTGTTTTCAGATTAAATGTACCTTCTGCGCAAGAACAAACACGATTTAAATTTCTTTGACATTCTCAACTTTTAGATACAAAACACTGCGAAAAACTACCAAGAATTTTGAATGCTTGGCGAGGTCAAAGGCTTCTTAGATTGCATCCATTTAAATCATCAGGATCATTCATGAGCAGGGTCCGTTAGGGTTCAAAATATGTATACATTTATTTGTTTTTAAATCATTATTTATTCATAGAAAGATGTATATTAATTTTCGTAATGTAAATATTTTTGAATTTGCCAAATAAATGAATTGAAAATGAAAATGTAGTAGGTGTAAGCTAATAAATGGGAGCGCCTTCAAAGTTTAGATCGGCATGTTTTACACTACACGTAAGCGTTGCATAACGTAGCTCTCTGGTTGGCTGAAGATTTTGGAACAGAATTAATTGTGCATTTTGGGACCTCTTTCTTTCTGGATTTCTGTAACCAATATTATTGGTTTATTATTTTCAATAATTAACCTTTGTAATCGACCAGGAAAACAGACTTTAATTAATCTATTTTCCAGGTCAAATGTTCCCAAATACTTTCGGCAAGAGTGAAAAGGCCTACGCTGGGTTTTGAAGAAACTGCTGAAGTCGCATTCAATTCCGGCCCAGAAAAATATCGGTGCTGTGCTAAATTTGCAAGGTAAGGCTAATTCGCACCGGCATATCACATTAGAATCAGATTTAAATGGCATATTTTATTTAATGTAATATTTTTGCTTTACCTTAATACATTACTTCAATATTCATAGCACAGATATTTGTTTAATAAACCACTTGAAACAATTGAAATTCTCTTTGGATTGCAGAATATTCGTCAAATGTTCCTTGTTAGCTACGTATTACTTCGGAAACACGGTGTACGTTGTGTTTGTCGCCACATCATTTCAGCAGGTATACTACCAAATACTACCAACATTTGTTATTTTACGTATCTATTTTTTATGTTTTCATTTTATTTGATTTTTCATTATTTGTTATTTATAATGACCCATCACTCGTTTTTTAAAGGTGGAGCGCAAACGAGCGTAATTCTGCTCCAAATGTGCGCGATTCCAATCTATATCCGAGTTTTTGAAGATACTCCATTGCCATATATGGGGAAACACCGAAAAACCTACATTTTGCTACGTTTTGTGCTTTGTGGATATGTATCGGAAAAGTGCAATTCTGGGCAATATTCCGGTATTTTCCCAAGTTGGTGTTGCAAATATCAATAAATGGACAACTTTACGAGGTTCAGCACGAAAAAAATACTCAAAAATCATGTATCATAAGTGGCAATTGAGTATCTTCAAAAACTCAGATATTGCACTCTTAAAGTGGAATTGCACACTTTTGGAATGGAACGCGCACTTAAAAATCGAGTGAGTGAGTGATGGTCATTTCTTCATGAAATGTTACGCTGAATTCAAATCTGCAGTAAATAACGGGGGTTCCCATTAAAAATAAAGAAGTTCAAGTCAATTGCAACGTTTGCAAATGCGCAATTTTGTCATTTTTGAATTCTACGCAAAAAATTATGAAGAATAGCGTTCGTCCTTTTTCCGCAC
This sequence comes from Adelphocoris suturalis, assembly GCA_030762985.1. Classification (NCBI taxonomy): domain Eukaryota; kingdom Metazoa; phylum Arthropoda; class Insecta; order Hemiptera; family Miridae; genus Adelphocoris; species Adelphocoris suturalis. The sequence continues at coordinate 50,381,808 of CM061049.1, forward strand.
AGTGGACGAAACCCTTAAATCACGCTCAAAACCTATTTTTCAAAATGTTTTTTCCGATCAATTTAATAATTATTTTTGAGTTCATATACCTATGTATAGAGCATCAAAATCAAACCTTCTTGGTCATATAAAAATTTACGAGGACCCATTTCGCACACCATAAGTTGTCAGAAACGCGCTAATTTGGACTAAACGAGGCATAAATGCCTCAATTCCCATTTGCTTTTTGTAATCCCCCCCTCCCAATTAGGTACTTAAGCATTTGGTCTAGTTTGGAACATTTTTCTGGAATTTCGCATTCCATTATGGATTGAGCTGAATGGAGGGCATACGGACAAATCGTTATGTTTTCACTATTCGTATCTGTTTTTTTTTTTTTTTTTTTTTCTACCATCCAGTTTGGGAGTTTCAAATTTGTGATCGATGATGGTTAGTAGAGCTCGTAATTCCGATAATTCATTATACCTATTTAACTTATTCTCATGCGTTTTCCATAATGAGGAACTTGCACACTTTTTTTTTTTTTTTTACTGCAGAAATTGAAAGTAGATGGATTTTTAAGGTAAATATTGAAAGAATCGTTTTTGTAAAAAGCCTCGATGATTTTATAAAAATATTTGAAGTTTGAATTTTCTGAGAGCCCGCCAAAACGCCTTTGGCAGCTAGCTCCGCCCACTTTCTCGTCCTACGTCATCGTGATGTAAATCTTATCTGATAAGCTATTAAATAGTTCAATTAATAGTTCAATTCAGTTCTGTTCCTTGGTGTTCGTTAGCTTTTCGGTATTTGTGTTCCTCTAAAAACCTACCTCTAAATACCTTCGTCATATTCTTCGAGAGATGGAGAAGGTAAATAAGTTGAAGGAGGGATATGAAAAGGGCACGACTTTTAATTTACCGTCCCTAACAGTTCTCGGCCTGTGTAAGTTCCTCTCGTCAATTAAACTGGAGACTTTTGAAACAAAAGGAGTGAAGATGACAAAGTAAGTAAACTATAACACTTATTTAAACCAGAACCTAGATAATGTATCACTAAAAAAGTAGGTAACTCTGTACCTTAGTAGGTAGTACCTAAATAACTACGTGTCTTGCCGAATGTGGACGCAAAAGGCGTAACAAAGCCACACAGCGTAAATAAGAAATGAACGAAACAACCTATTAAGTGATTTTTATCAATTCAAAATCAACTCGATCCAACTAAACTTGATGGTGAAGGATTTCTGCTCTTTAAAATAAAAAATGTGCCGGTCGGGAAAAAAAGGTGTCGGTCAGGAAAAAAAAGTGTAGCGAAAAATTCCTTGACCCCCAGCCAAAAGACATATCCATGTCAAAATCTACTCGTTTGTTACGTTAGTGGTTCCTGTGGTGAAAACCACCCCCTCTTTTCAACAGCCCTTTTCAGGGCTACCAAAAAGAGGTAGACACAACACAAAAATATTTATAAGACGTCGAGTTATAACTCCGTCAAACAAAATATTTCACCAGAGAGAAAATACGAAATTCTCTCTCAAAAGTGAAATATTAACTAATAACATACAAGGCGACCTCCCTAAACACTTACTGGGCGAGAGAGACGCGACAAGTATCTCGAACCAAGTCGCCTTGAATGAGAAAACTCAAACAGAAAATCAAACGTCCTCTAAAACTAACAAGGACAATTCAAACAAGCCTACTCGCCAATCAGAAACACTGATTACACGAGAGACATAGGCGAACCAACCAGGAGGCGGAAAGCAACCACCTCTGGTCCAGCAGCCACCCCGGGGACCCAGTCTGAACAACGGACGCAGGGAAAACACCCGAGGACCCCGTCTAACTCAAGGTCGTCGGCTCCGCGACAGACGCTTGTAAGCCACCCCCGGGGACCCCGTCGCAGCGACGGACGTGGGGAAACCACCCCGGAGGACCAGCTCAGCTATCATACTCGCAGATACTGAGAAAACAATGTGCGAGCCAATGAGATTACACAGTCGAATTAATGAAATTAAGCGGACCAATCAGGAGGCGGCAGGAGGCGGCCACCTCCCTATAAATACCCCGCTCGGAGCCCTCCGAAATTCATTCCACTCTCCGCTCTCGACGACTACACTCAGAAGTACGAAGATTTCTACACGCTCTACGCTGACGAACCTTCTGCTCCCGAGTTCATCTCAAGAACGGCTTCCTACTGCTTTCTACAAGGCATACCTTCTCTCCACACAGATCTCGCATTGGCATCTACGAGTCCAGTGATTATTCATCCTGCTCATTGCCCAACGTAGTTCTTCTGTCAGGACGCCACCCGGTACATCTATTGATATTCTCATTAGATCGTATGCCCGCTGGGACGTTCCGAGACGTGTCGCCCGGGTTTCGTAGCACTAGGCTCGTCACCGACCGCTGTGGGCACGCCGATAAATTACACAGCTCATCCGCTCTAATTTATCGTCCAAGGAAGTCTTTTTCAAGACTACAAGGTAGGACCCTGACATCCGAGCAAAGGAAAGAAGCTCTGTCAAGCGAGTCCACCTTCCAAACCCTCTATTTCTATACGTAGAGGTATCGAAAACGAGTTAATAAACTCGGATATTTCGATGGAGCGCCGCCCGTCCTATTTCCTCATGCAAGGGGAGGCGGAACACGGCGCGGCCGGGCCTCTTAGCCCACGCAGCGCTACCTACCCGCTGCTCGACCAGTCCGCTGTTCCCAGCGATGGCCCAAGGCTCGATCCTCGCGAAGAGATCGCCTTCTCACCTAACGTATTCACGAAGGAAACGTTAGATCAAGCCTCACACACACAAAAGTACGAGGATACCTTTCAGACCCGCTCTGAAGTCAATCATCATGATTCGACAAAGATTTCCGAATATCCACGATATTCTACACAAGGCTACCCGGCCGATCCGAGTGTCAAATACACTCCAAATGTACAAAAAACAAAGGATACTTTTCAGTACCTCAACCAAGTTCAACATATTCCTCCTACAGATATAAATCTTAGGCCGGAATATTACAAAACGGCTCAGTACCAAACTGATCGAACCCAGCACCCACTATGCGAGCCCAGTGCTCCACGCGGCTGCGACACGAACTACCCCTCAGTTCATCCCGCCAAGCAAGCTGACCTTGGCGGTTTTCGCTCACATTCCTTACGGGAATACCTCAGGGACTAACCCGCATAATCAGAATATAAATGTCTCACTTGGTCTACCTACACCAAGTAAAACATATTTAAATCCACTACAAATGGTGACCCCGCCTTTGAACAGGCTTAACACGGAGCATTTCGTTCCCTCTTATGAAGCTAGTGGATTTCAGGGAACCACTGCGGGCGTGCGACCCCCGCCGGGCCTCTACGCCCCACATCTCCCGATCGTGCACTCGCCGAGTTCGATCAATACTGCGTGCGAAAACACCTGAGAACGCAGAACGAATGCTTCTCAGCTATATACAAGTGGGTACCAGAAGAAATGAGGGAAGCTATCGACTCAGCTTACCTCACGGCACCCCACGCACCTTATGAAGAGGCCAAACAGCGCCTACAGCGAGAATACGGGTTGTCCTTACAGGTCAGGCTCCTCGCACTCGAGGACCCCGCATCTCTCGCCAAAAAACCCAGCACCAAGTACCACGAAATGTACTCTAAAGCTGTTGGGTACTTCTCAGAGGCTCTGATCACTCAAAAGTGGATCGAACTCTACCTATCGAAGCACGAGGTATGGTCGCAGCTCAGCCTACCACGACCGCCCGGCTCGACCTAGCTGATACGCTACACGCGTACAAAACAGAGAATACCTCTCTAAACATACGAGGAGTAGAATCTACTCCGAAACCCATGAAAACTGGTTTCAAAAAGGCCCTCTCACAACAAGCTGAGTTCAAACCCCAACCAGTAGAGAGTAGGCCTCACAAACCGACGGCCTATGTCTGTCGAAACCACGCACGTTTCGGTAGCGAAACTCGCAAATGTGCAGACCCAGAACACTGCACTTGGAAGGCAAACACTGCCTCCAAAACTAGCAAAAAGGCAGCGCCTATAAGCCAGCCTAAAACCTGGGTTTCAAACGAAAATACTCAGAGATCGGTACAAGAAAGTACCGTTCCAACCTCCGACGTAGAGAGTTCGGAAAACGAATAACTGCCAGTGTATCTGAGCCTATACACCGGCAGTCTACTGAGTATAAAAGGCTTTTTTTAAGTGCAAACTAAATGGCACTGAATTTCTCATCGACACGGGAGCAGAAAGTGAACATGTCACCAAAAAATTGGGCTTAAAAATTCGTAAGTCCAACGTAAAGCTCACAGCAGCTAACGGAGCCCCTATAGACACACTAGGGCGAGCTGACACGACAATTAACATCAGCCTCGGAGACATGACCACCGATTTTATGATCACGAAAGTTGATCTAGCGATCCTAGGTATACCATTCCTCGAGTCTTGGGATATCGGAATACGGGTCAAACACAAGTACATTTATAAAGATAAAATAAAGAGCTATGCCGATCAAAAAATAGCTGCAGTCATGAACAAAAAATTCACTGATGAACAAATAGCAGCTACTATCCCTCATCGTGACAATAAACCCTCAACCAGAGGACGTGCAAATCACGGAGGACGAAAACATTCGCTCTATCATTGACAAATACAATGATAAAATGAGCAAACTTCAAGGAAAGTGGAAAAACAACGGGGTTTACCACCGTATAACCACGGAAGGAACACCAGTACACTTCCGAGCAAGACCCATGGCGGGCGAAAAACGGGCTCAAGTCAAAAGTACTTTTGAAAAAATGCTTTCAGAAGGCATAATTGCACCATCAGATTCCGAATGGGCATCCCCGTTACACTGTGTGCCAAAAAAAGACGGGTCATGGAGAATCACCGGCGACTACCGTTTCCTAAACGCGAAAACGAAGAAAGACGCCTACCCTCCTCCTCACATTCGCTCTTTCCAAGCGAATTTACATGATACACGAATCTATTCGACAATAGATCTAAAATCGGCATATTATCATATTCCGATGCACCCAGATGACGCTCATAAAACTGCAATTATTACACCTTTCGGTCTTTATGAGTTTAAGAAAATGAGCATGGGTTTGGCCGGAGCGGCTCAAACATGGCAAAGATACATGGACAGCATCATGCGAAAATTTGATTTCGCATTTGTATACCTAGATGACATCCTGGTGGCTTCTAAAAATTATAAAGAACACATGAACCACCTCAAACAAATTTTTGACAAGCTAGGGGAACACGGACTTCGAGTAGGTTTTGATAAATGCATTTTTTCAAAACCTACCGTCGATTTCCTAGGTTTCACTATCTCGAAAGAAGGGATAATTCCTAAACGAGATAAAATAGAAGCCATAGAACAATTTCCTAGGCCAATAGACGTACGAAGTCTACGCAGATTCCTAGGTATGTGTGGTTTCTACCGAGCATGCTCAAGTAAATTCGCTCACACGGCACAACCTCTGTATGACTCCATTCAGTCAAACAAAAAAAATGACAAAACACCTATCGAATGGACATCAGAGAGAGAAAAAGCTTTCAACAGCTTAAAACAAGCAATGATTAAAGCTACATTACATAATATCGCTCATCCACACCCTACAGCAGAGTGGAGATTAGTCTGCGACGCATCCGACACACACATCGGAGCAGCACTAGAGCAGGAAATTACAGACAAACACGGCTCGATATCTTACCAACCATTGGGATTTTTCAGTAAAGAAATTCCGGAACAATGGAAGAATAAAGCATCATTCGACAAAGAGATGTTCGCCGTTTACCAAGCTTGCATTCATTGGCACAATGACTTGGACGGCCGATCTTTTCATATTTGTTCAGATCACAAGCCTCTGCTAGGCACGATGCTTAAGAAAAATGCACATTTTTCTAAAATGAGATTAAGATGGCTAACATACATCTCTCAAATGACGAGTGACATTCGTCATATACCCGGAGAGAACAACGTCGTCGCCGACGCACTCTCCAGACCCTTCGATCCAGTTGAAATTCAAACAAAATCGATTTCAACCCAAACTGACGAGGGTCCGCCCATAGCCGAAATTTCGCAAATTACGGCTGCAATAGAGTGCAATCTTCTACTGCACATTTCAAATGCACAAATTCGTTCTCCTCCTAACGCAGAGGACAAATTGAAACTCACACGAGTCGAATTTCCGCAAGGAGAAATTTGGTGTAACCTAGACCTAGGACACCCAAGACCTTATATTCCAAACGAAATAAGGCAAGAAATAATCAGCCAAATTCACAATTTGGGACACCCAGGTATACACTCTACAGTGTATAAAGTTAAACAAAGATATTTTTGGCACAGACTCCGTGCAGATGTCTCCAACTGGGTCCGAGCGTGCGAGACTTGCCAACGAGCAAAAATCACTCGCTCCGTGAAGCTCCCTTACTCCGAGTTTTGAAACGGCTAACAAATTCTCACATGTACACGTTGACATTACCGGACCTTTACCTTTAGCTAAAGGAGAGGAAACGTTACATTCTAATGATGGTCGATAGAGCAACGGGTTGGCTAGAGGCAGTCCCTCTTAACAACATCGAAACAGCCACGATCACCAACGCCTTTATCAATATTTGGGTAGCTTCAAAAGGCGTAGGTACCTAAATACATCACAAGTGATCAAGGCACACAATTCGAATCAGATCTATTTAATTCCATTATGGAACGTCTCGGAGTAAACATACCCACACGTTACCATACAAACCATCAACAAACGGAATGGTAGAACGCAGAAATAGATCTCTGAAAGAGGCTCTCAAAGCACAAAACGAAAATTGGCTCGACGCCCTACCAAAAGTACTACTCGCCATGCGTACGGCAGTAGACCCAGCAACGGAAACTACACCGTTCCAAAAAGTTTACGGAATTGACGTACCACTCCCAGGAGACATTTTCGTAACTTCTACAAACCTTTCGGAGCCTCTCTTCTTCCGGCCTACGCATATTAAACATAATAATACGAAATATGCCGTAAACATGCCCAAAAATTTGGATACATGTACACATGTCTATATCAGAGTGCCCACACAGCTCACCTCTCTGCAATGTCCTTACACGGGACCATTCAAAGTGGTTAAAAGAGATAAGTTTTCGGTTACAGTGCAAATTGGCGAACATACAAAAAAAGTTCCCAAACAGCAAATAAAACCAGCTTACACTCTAAAAACAGACGAAGCTGTGTCACTAAACAAAAATCAGGCAGAAAATAAGGAGGAGACTCCCCGAAAATCTGCCAGAAGGCACGTCCCCTCTACCAAATTCGACGAGAGGTGGGTGACTGCGCTCGAAACACCCCAGCCGGCGTCGTCGTTAATAACACGACGTCTTAGGGGGGCGCCTGTGGTGAAAACCACCCCCTCTTTTCAACAGCCCTTTTCAGGGCTACCAGGGCTTACAGGAATAACCCGGGGACTAACCGCATAACCAGAATATAAATGTCCCACTTGGTCTACCGACGCCAAGTAAAAACATATATAAATCCACTACAAATGACTACTTAAGTTTGTTGTTAAGTAGGTTATTTTGAAAGTGGAGTACCTACTTACATTGAAATGGTCTTCGCAAGTGTACATTGATGCTTGATTGAAGGACAAACTGTATTTTTCTCCTGATGAGCTCGAACCATTTCTTTCAAATTTTTCGCCACGAGGTAACATGGAATAAACCATTTTTCTGGTGTTTTTTGGTAGTAGTACTCGTGTAGTTGGGAACGATACAGTATTTTTACGACATTTTCACCAAAAAGTAAGAACAAAATAATGATGAAACTGTTTACTTTCGATCACGGTTGTATTACCTTCAAGCTCAGTTTCTTTCTTCATCTTCTTCACTATTATACATTTTGGTAATGGGATGTGCCTAGATACTTCTGTTGTGTGAATAGATGTTGCAACATCATAGAAAGTGTGGTGAAAACCCACCCCCTCTTTTCAACAGCCCTTTTCAGGGCTACCAAAAAGAGGTAGACATGGCACACAAATGCTTATAAGACGTCGAGTTATAACTCTGTCAAACAAAATATTTCACCAGAGAAAAAATGCGAAATTCTCTCTCAAAAGTGAAATATTATCAAATAACATACAAGGCGACCTCCCTAAACACTTACTGGGCGAGAGAGAGACGCGACAAGTATCTCGAACCAAGTCGCCTTGAATGAGAAAAACTCAAACAGACAATCAAAGAACTAACAAGGACGGTTCTAGCAAGCCTACACGCCAATCAGAAACTCTGATTGCGCGAGAGACAATAGACGAACCAACCAGGAGGCGGCAAGCAACCACCTCTGGTTCAGAAGCCACCCCGGGGACCCTGTCTCAGCGACGGACGCAGAGAAGCCACCCCCGGGGACCCCGTCTAAACAACGGACGCAGAGAAGCCACCGAGGACCCCGTCTAAACAACGGACGCAGAGAAGCCACCCCCGGGGACCCTGTCTCAGCGACGAACGCAGAGAAGCCACCCCCGGGGACCCGTCTCAGAGACGGACGCGGGGAAGCCACCCCCAAAAAACCAACTCAGCTATCATATTCACAGATTCTGAGAAAACAATGTGCGAGCCAATAAGGAAACACATGGTGAACTAATGAAATTAAGCGGACCAATCAGGGGGCGGCAGGAGGCGGCCACCTCCTATAATTACCCCGCACGGAGCCCTCCGAAATTCATTCCACTCACCGCTCTCGACGACTACCACTCTACAGTACGAAGCTTCTACACGCTCTACGCTGACGACCCGTCTGCTCACGAGTTCTTCTCAGAACGGCTTTTTACTGCTCACAGGCATATCTTCTCTCCTCACAGATCTCGCTTTGGCATCTACGAGTCCAGTGATCCTTTATCCTGCTCATTGCCCAACGTAGTTCTTCTGTCAGAAACGCCACCCGGTACATCTATTGATATCCTCATTAGATCGTACGCCCGCTGGGACGTTCGAGACGTGTCGCCCGGGTTTCGTAGCACTAAGCTCGTCACCGACCGCCGGGGCACGCCGATAAATTACTCAGCTCATCCGCTCTAATTTATCGTCCAAGGAAGCCTTTTTCAAGGCTACAAGGTAGGACCCTGACATCCGAGCAAAGGAAAGAAGCTCTGTCAAGCGAGTCCACCTTCCAAATCCTGCATCCTATACGGAGAGGTATTAAAAACGAGTTAATCAACTCGGGTACATCGATGGAGCGCCGCCCGTCCTACTTCCTCATGCAAGAGGAAGCGCTCCCTACCCGATACTCGACTCGTCCGCTGGTCCTAGCGACAGACAAAGGCTCGATTCTCGCGAAGAGATCGCCTTACTACCTAACATATCCGTGAAGGAAACGTTAGGTCAAGCCTCACACACACAAAAGTTCGAGGATCCCTTCCAGACTCGCTCTGAAGTCAATCATCGTGATTCGACAAAGATATCTGAATATCCACGATATTCTACGCAAGGCTACCCGGCCGATCCGAGTGTCAAACTCACTCCCAACTTGCTCAAAACACAGGATACTTTTCAGTACCTCAACCAAGCCCGGTATATTCCCCCTACAGATATAAATCTTAGGCCGGAATATTACACAACGGCTCAGCACCAAACAGATCGGACCCAGCACGCACTAAGCGAGCCCAGTGCTCCACGCGGCCAATACACGAACTATCCTCAGGTTCCGCCCGCCAAGCAAGCTGACCTTGGCGATTTCGCTCACCTTCCTTTCGGAAATATCACGGGAACTAACCCGCATAACCAGACATAAACGTCCGACTTGGTCTACCTACACCAAGTCAGACGTATATAAATCCACTACAGAAGT